>DWEH01000530.1:0-11459 GCA_018245815.1 Apyrrothrix aesculapus | reverse complement strand
GGATGCGAGAGCGACTGCCGATCGAGAGGTCCAGGGTTCAAATACCGGGTTAGGTACTATTGAATTTTTCTAAGTAGAATTTCTTGTTAAAATTTCTAGTAGTGGCTCGGATTCTGGATTTGTGCTGATTCTGTATGGCAATAGGCTTGCTCCCTATTTCATGGTGGGACATGAACACAACTGCTGAAACGTGAGAGTGTACTACACTTCTCTGCCTACCTCTTCGGGGATTACAGGCGTGATGTTACGTATTAAAAACACTCTGCATTTTGTTATAAGCATTTTGTTAATAATACTAACATTTGACGACGCCTGAATTTTTGACATAAACCTAGATAAGTTTTTTGAAACAGGTTTTTGTTACCTCCCGGAGAGATGCTTAATAATACATGATTCTGTATACGACATATGTATTAAATCCTTAACTTTTTGGGCAGTGGTGGAACTCTTATATACATATACTGCTGTATATATATTATATAGAATAGTGAAGGATATTACATGTACTTTTGTATTCAGTTTGTATTATGAGAATAGCAATTTTAGTGCAATATAACGTAACATTGTTATATTCCAGTATATTGCAATTCATAATGGCAATGTAATTGCATCATTACATTGCAATAACGCAATATAGAGTAATATAATAATTAAGTTACAGTAATCAAATCTAAGTGAAACGTATCGCTGTAGACAAGTATTGCAACAACCATTTTGTGACAGTTCTCATGTTAAATAAAGTTTAGTGAAAAATATATTTAAAGTTGTAGTATCAACGGATAAAAGTTTGAATACCACAGATTTAGTGCATTGGAGAGGTGGAGTATATGAGGCCACGTGTCGTGAATTTTCTACTTGTTAATCTCAGCCGAATAAAAATCATAACACAATTAAAAATATACAATATTTTTTTAGATTCTTCTGTAAAAATTGAATTCTTTTTATACACGATATATATACATTCGATGAAAGTCAACATTGCATAGATATAAATAATCATAATGAACAGCTCTACGCACCCCTTAAGTCCAAGAATGGTAGAACAAGCGAAAAAAGTCGAAGGGAGGAAAGTTTTAGCAAATAATTTTTAATGAAGTGCAAATCGTCATGGCAGGTATTACTTTAACAGTTTGTCTCTGGTATAAGAGTGTAGAAAACATGATATATTTGGTTGTGTACTTAAAAACTTTCTTTTCAATTTAATTAACAAAAATAATTGATTGACAGTATTTGTATGAGTAATTTAAAAATGCAGCGTTCAATAATCATAAATAAGGAAATGCATGGTTACATTACCCAAACGTGACGGACACTTTTTTAATTGTAAGCCCTTTATACGCCCACGCTTGATGCAATATATTATTTGTATAATTTAAATTACTCTTGACACCTACAGTATTAATTTTCACACATAAACTGTTCTCTATAGTTTTTGTACAATTCATAATATTACTAGTCATAATAGTGCTTAGTTCAACCTTAGAAAGAGATAGCCGGTCAATGATTACCGAAATACAGAAGGAATGTAGAGTCTACGTTGGCCTGAGTTTATGACAGTGCCTACGATACGAAGCTGCGAGCGGAACGAAAGTTCCATATAAATCTCGTAGCAGTGTAGCGCGGCGCGGCGCGGTCAAACTTTTTACAGCCGGTAAAATGTATGAAGTTTACCGTATAATTTTTAAACAATAATTCTACTGATGTTCAAAGTAGACTTTAAAATGGTAAATTCGTTTTTATCCCTTCTTATGTGATAAAGTCGTGCTGAGGACAGGACATGATGGTGCGAATTACGGCAGGCCCAAATTGAGCCGCGGATTTGGAATCTTGAAGTTATGTCAGAGGCTTTCAGGACTATTTAAAATTTCATGCAGGGGGATGTGTTTTCCATTTTTATGTCCAAGTCGTCATCAAACATAGTATTTATTATGCTTCAAAATCTCCGACCATAAGACAGAGTACTGCCAAGCTGTGTTATATAAAGCGAGTTGGAATGATAGGACTGAAAGTATTTTTTGCTGCAATGCGGCTCTATCCAGCAAGGTTGTGAAAACGTCTTGGGACAAAAGCAATTTAAATTTATTATTATTAGCCATTACGACGGGATGGATTAGTATTTTATTTTGTCAATGATATCATTTTTTTATTAATGATGGTATATAGTGGCATTAATGATTACTGATTTTGTAACATACGATTGATGAATGTATATTTTATAAGATTGCCTGCCTAACTGGCTCATTGGTCGTGTTGGTTGAAAGCGCGACTGCCGATCGAGAGGTCTTTGGTTCAAATCCTGCGTACAGTACTATTGGACTTTTCTACAATTAAAATTTCTGTTACTGGCTCGGAGTCTGGATTTGTGCCCGGTGTATGGCAACATACTCACCATCTATTCCATATTGGGACGTAAACGTAACTGGTGAAACGTGGGAGTGTACTACACTCTTCTGCTTACCTCTTCGGTGATAATAGGCGTGATGTTACGTTATATTTTATAAGTATCTTATCGGCTATTATCGAATATAAATAAGATGAATCTTCTACGATCTACGCAAGGTCATTTTGAGCAGCGGGGCACTTAATATGGCAGGTGCCATAATAAGTGCCAAATAGGTATTTGGTCAAATCTTTGACTCTGTTAAGACTGACGCCTTTCGAGCTATGATTATGAAATTGAAGTGAAATTATTAAAAAGGAAAATTCAGTCATAAATTACGTACGGAATTCGTGAGGCCCTTTTAAATGCGACGACACTTTAATGTTCAATGCCTTGTAAATACCGAACCCTGTTGGCATTTGTTCGGTCACTAATAAAACTTCATTGGAACGTTGAGCAAATTTAGGGATCCGACACGGGCACGACACGTGTCGTTTGCGATCGCGCATGTGTTGAGCGGACGCATGCGTGTCGGGGTCGTGACGTCACGTCGGCCCGACCGCCTCGCGATCGCCAGTCGTGCCTCGGACGGCGGCGCACCACAAAGAGAGTTGCCGCGCCACGCGACCGGCGACCACACGTAAACAATAATATCCAACATGTATCGCCGCCGCTTATGATCGCGGCCGACTAAAACATTTCGGTGTATTTAGTTTCATTTTGATGTATTCATTTCCAATTAAGTGTTAATTATTCGTGGTCAAAAAAGTTTTATTTAAAAAATATATTAAATCGTGTCCTTTTAGTGCTATTTTTCTAAGAAACGTAGTTTAAGAATACCGTATCTTATCGCATTACAAAGTTCAACATTCGATTGCCTTTTCGCGTATTTATAAAGTTTATAATATATAGGGAAGCTTCAAAGTGATAGTTCGCTAGGTACAGTTAGGGTTAGGTGTTAGGTTTGGGAAAGTTTTTATATAAACAAAGTTTATAATGGCGCTGATATGTGGAGGTGAGTGAGCTTGTAGAGCCTTGCCGAGGATCGTAAGCCACTGAAAATCGTTTTTTTCAAACGCGAAATATTTTTTAATTAATACTTTTTTAAAGTATAGTAGGTACATAAAAACAGGGGTTAAATTATAATTTATTTGTTTTTAAAATGAAGGTATTTTAAATAATTAAATTCTTCTAAAAATTAAACAATTAAGATTAAATGCCATTTAACTTGCTTAGGAACTTTTGTTTTAAGTACTTTGTGAAGGTCTATGGATATGTTGAAGGTGTCAAGAATTTTTTTTTTTATGACAAAGGTCGCGTAACCAGACTATGTGGTCACGAGGTTCTATAAGTTACTTCTATTAAAGGCTTGAAAATTTAAGTGCTATTAAAATATTTTCAGATATTTAGTTCTTAATATATTCGTGAAGTTATTATTAAAAACAATCAATTAAATTAAATTACGTTTTAAAAGTTAATCAATTTGAAATATAAAATAATTAATGTTTAGACAACTCACGTGGCTGAAAAGACAGTTGAATTGGTTACTGTCTAAAAAAAATTATATTTTTGGATTTTAAAATCTTTACAAATCCTGTTATATTTTTCAGGATACATAAATTTATTAAACTATGTACTTGTAAATATGTTTTTGCGTAGAGTAGGTATTTCTTTAGGGAATTTAGGGATTCGGTAGGGAATTTTCGACAGCGCTACGCTCAATCATCGTAAGATGATAATTACGATGTGACATTTTTACATACTGTGACGATTTATTTTGATCCTACGTTCGTTCAAAAACTGTTGCCGCTTTCTTGTTAAGAAATAAATTTTTGGTATCGACCTGTAAAACTGGCCACTCTTTTAATGCAACCACTTGAATAAATAGTATGTTTAGCTAAAAATCGCTAAACATAAAGTCAAGGTCACAGAAGCTGGCATATTTTGATAACTAATTTAGAACTTTTACGTACTGTCTCTACTATACTGTGAATTTTCGAGCCAATATTGACGCGATTTAATAATATTATACCAAAATAAAAGTGAATAACCTACCAATTCGCCTGAACTGACAGTGGTACGAGTAGCTCGTAGTCCAGATTTGTGCCGTGTGTATTGCAATATGCTTACCCCCTATTCTATTCCGGAACGTATAACATAACAAGTGTGGTGTTATGTATACATATTTCTTAACCTCCCATAACCTCACATTCAGCTTGAAATAGACACCTACTGTGCACTAATGGACCAGAGTTTCAGTATCTGATTCCTAATAGCATTAAGATGAGAGCTCTCAAGCTAATCCTGATCACGCAGTGTGAACACTTTCATGTTGGATGTATAGGACTATAATTTTCAATGAATGTTCTCTATCTGGAGTATACAAACAATGCCACTCTATTTAATATCATGTAAAGCATATATCTTATTTTTGTCTTCGACTTTGAATCCAAGTTGATATTTGTGCGTGGTCATATACCCCAATATGCATAAGCCTATTATATTAGCCTGTTGTTTAATAACAAGTATATATTTTATTGAATAGAGGCTTAGTTTCAGTGTTGAACTTACAACTTATAATGTATAATCGAAGCTTAGATTATACAGCGCTTGATTTAGTGTAAAGCGTCTTATTCCGGCCACTGTAAACGAAAACAGATCCACAGACATATAAAGTGCTAACGGGGCAGTGGTGGTATCGTAGTGGCATACATGCAACTATTTTTTGTTAATATTTCATGATACTCATGATCACTATCCCGTCTGATGGATATAAGACGCGTAGTAATATGGATTACGGAGGTTTAGAATAAGCCTATTTACTCTTGCTTTGAAGACTTCTACGATATGTTTGTTTGGAAACACAGTAATTACTTATGTTTGCGTTTGATTAAACCTGTTTATTGACATTGCTGTTATCAGCAGGCTACCTGCAAACCCTATGGAATTTTCATATCATGAAACTATAGTATCAAAAAGAGAGAGAGAGCACCGATCAATGAGATACCAGGTTACGAAGATATGTCCTAATATTTTAAAGCACAAGAATGTATGTAGAGTCGAGAAAATGTAATGGTGCAGCTCTTGTTAATCTTCGATAAATCAGAGTTATCATGATAACTACGAAAGAAAAATGCAAGCTTCCAAGGTGAATTGTTATAAAAATGGTTTTAGGAAATGATGTCTGCTAAAACTTGGCGATGAAGTATTGATGTGTGTTGTATGCTTTTAGTTTTTGTATTTTCAACGAAATTTATTGATATTAATGAACCAGTGACTAAAAATCTATCAGATTCAGTGATAGGGCTTGCTGTCTCGGGGTAGAAAATACTCAGCAGCTATTTGTCTGTCTGTCTGTCAGAAGAAATAGGCTTGACACTATGTACATATGTAAGTAAGAATAATACTATTTTATTTTCTGATATACATATTTGGCATTCGCCGCACTGTGCCTGCCCTTAAAAGGACCTGGCATGACGATATAAACACTTTTTTAAAACAGAGAGTTTTCCCTCCAGTGTTCTCTCTCGTTCTACTAAAAGCACGCACAATATATTTAAGGGATGCATATCATCAATAAAAATGATAATTTGCATCAATATAATTCTGATAATAATTATGTACCTTATATGAATACAAAAAACCTAAGATTTTTAGGTGTGGTGATGATTGGATTAAGGCTATGTCAGCAGCGGACGTATGTGAGCAGAAGGCATGGGAATCATGTACCGAGTGATGAAATAAATGCGAATTTTAATTGTATAATATTTAACAACAATAAATATAGTATTTTTGTCAAAAATGCAAATGGCCTCAATAGTGCAAATACATGTGTACGTTCTATCAACATTTGAAGATAATTCAATTCAATAGAAGATAAGCCAGTTGGAACCCAAGTACGTGTTATCATAATGT
The DNA here is from genome assembly GCA_018245815.1 of Apyrrothrix aesculapus. Classification (NCBI taxonomy): domain Eukaryota; kingdom Metazoa; phylum Arthropoda; class Insecta; order Lepidoptera; family Hesperiidae; genus Apyrrothrix; species Apyrrothrix aesculapus. The sequence continues at coordinate 5,164 of DWEH01000530.1, read as the reverse complement.
ACATAAAACAACTGTATGCACTAATGGCAAAAAATAATTCGAGACAAAAGCAACGCTTGTCGCATCTCGCATTTAGACTTAACAAAATTTAATTAGTTAACAGTGCGGAATTAGTCAACAGCGGAGAGGGAGATTACACTGTCGCGTTATTTTGCACTCGTGACGTACTGGCTTTATTAGTCACTGCATGCACATATTACGCAGTGAATAAAATGTTATTCTTATATCATCACGCCAGGATCCTGACGGAGTAGGCAGGGATTATTGAGCGCTAACATAATTATCTCTATTCTTATAGATTTGACGATGGTCCTATTTGTGTTCTCTGTGACATCGATTAAAAATGTCTGGAAGAGACCAGTGAAGTAGCATCGCGGTATTTTCGATAAGGTCTGCCCTTGCTTTGGAACAGACTTTTGTAAACGATGTTTCGCACGCTATTTATTTGTTATGTAGAAATGAAAAAATTATTTAAAAAATCTTTGAACACATTGAATAGTGAAATATTATTTAATTGAAGCAATTAATAAAATTAGTACAGTTGAACAAACGAATAACACGGTTGAATACATGAGTATTAGTCAATTTAAATAATTACATTAATAGAGTTAAGTAGTTGAATGAATAAGCATTATTAAATTTATATTTATATTAATATTATACAATTAAATCAGTTAATATTACCATATAAATTATATAAATGTGTAATAACCGAAACATAGGGATAATTAGAACATTGGTTTCAACTTTGAAATTGTAATAGACTATTTATAAAGTTGACACAGACTATTTATAAGGTTGCATCGAACATTCGTGATTAAAATACATAATTATCTGAAATTACTTGTTATAGTTAAAAAATAGGTAATGAATCCAGTCATTTCGTTTTTCAACACGACTGTACACAGAATTACGAAGCTATAAAGATAAATAAAAGAAGTAATAACAGTACTAGTCAACTGGCATACGAAAGTCAAATTATTACAGAAAATTACAGTTCTGAAAAAAAGGCTGTTTGGAGTTATTTATACTCCAGACTTCAGTTACTATTTAACAATGTCAATGATATTCTTAAAAATCGATATGAAAACGTGTTGGACAGTACATGTGACTTAAAAAAGAATTATGGACTGTTAAATGATTGATTAATTTTTTTTAATAAGGCCCACGAACGCGTTCTATATGAGTTCTACACAATATGCATACATAATATAATATTACGATTAGTCCTATACTTGCAATTATATTTAGGCACGATATTATCAATATCTACGCTCAATTCAAAATGTTTGAAATAACAAAATTAATTTAATTTTTACATTGAATCAACGTTAATTACATTAATCGCTAGATAATTGCATTCGGATATATAAAAAATATTTACATAAAAAATATATATACTTTTTAACAATTGCATTAAATAGTATAGAAAGTGCGACTAAAGATGATAATAATTAAATATACTTTTTCAATACGATAAATATGATACAAATTAGGATTTGAAATAAAAGGGCAGAAATAATATGAAAATGATAAAACAAATTGAAATATATATTACAAAATTCATTTTATTACATTTTGATTATAAATTCTTATTAATAATTATTTCTATCGTCAAATAAGGTTTGGAATATTAACTAGATATTTATAAGTTATTGATAAATTTTGCTTTTCAATTGCGTCAACGTGTTCTCGAAACTATCTATTAATGATTATTATTGGATTAGATGCTGAATTGTAATTTATGTAATATGGGATATACGAGTACGTAGATAAATCTTGTTTTGCATGAATTTAAAATATTGTTATTTTATAACATTTCTTATTAACTGTAGGTATGGCGTAGGTGTTTTATTACAAAACGTAAAAATTAATGTGAAAACGTAAAAGTTAATATAATAGTCAATAGTTAGAATAATGGTTATGTTTTAATTATACATTATTGCGTCATTGTTGGATTGTTCAACGCGACTGTACTTGTGGAAATTTCGCTGCTACGAAAATAATAAAGATAGCTCATCGCCACTATATTTCTGCGGAACTCATCGCTGTGGGCACAAGTTATGATAATACTGAAAAAAGAACTGATGAGAACATTGAAAATTGAATATAAAGTAAGAAGTGAAAATAATATTATTATTACACAGTGGCGTCAGGTACCTTACGAGATAGTTATTACTGTACACTTTTAAAATCATTCGTTTAGATTAGATTTTCCAGTTAAAATATCTAGTAGTGGCTCGGAGTCTGGATTAGTGTCCGGTGTATGGCAATAGGCTCACATCCTATTCCATAGTGGGATGTAAACGTAACTGGTGAAACGTTGGAGTGCACTACACTCCCCTGCCTACTTCTGCGGAAACTACAAACGTGATGTTATGTTTAAAAATCATTAAATAATTAGAAATAGTTTTGAATTTCGTTATTATCAGGGCTACAATATTAAACAGGGGTAAAATAAATGTACAGATGTATGTATTTATTGTAATTGTATGTATTTCATATGTTATTTTATAAAGATCTATTTATTCCTATACCTGGATGCGTTGTAGAATTTTTTCGATGTCGGTGTTAGGTGTATTCTGTAATCTGGTTTGAGGTAGGTTGTAGTACCCACGGGCGGTAGAATGCAATCGTGACTGCTACTTGCAATTCTACTACTTTCTGTACATTAAAGAAATAACATTTTAACACATAATTGTAACGTGCATATTTTTCACGCGTTATCGCGGCCATAAATAAATAATAGCACCTAACATTAGCTGCACTGTTTAACATAACTAAAGTCGAAGAAATTATGTGGCTATAAATAAAAGTAATAATAACACGAAGGAAAAGCGATAAAGTACTAGCGAGAAAAAGTAAAAGCAGTATGAAGAAAACCCTTGTTAAAAATCATGCTGAACTCGATATTAACTTTTGAATGCTTTTGTTAGCTACATTGACATAAATTATTTTATCTTACGAGAGCTGTTGAGTGTGAGATTGAATGTCACTTGCTGTACCGGTGACGCAAAACGTCGTGAGGAAACCTACACACCTTAGAGTTCTTCACAGTGTTCTCTGAGGCATGCCAACTCTCATTTGGCCAGCGTGGCTGACTATGGCCTTAATCCTTTTCATTTTGAGAGGAGACAGACTCAAACAGTGGCAACGATAAAACACTTGATGGTGACGTTGACGTTGAAATTTCTAAATATTTTAGTTGCAAGGAAGAAATTATAAATAATATTTGAAATATTAGTTGTTGCGGAAGAATAATAGAAGTGGAAAATATGATGTATGTATTTGTAGAAATTATTATTTACATGTAAAATAAATTTCTTAGTGAAAAGGAATAAATGAAGTGAACGATATAAGAGTAACATCATGCCAAAAAAGTTGTGTGGCAAGCTACGACCTTAGGCTGCCCTCTGCGGAGGTAAACAGCATTAAATATTATATGGAACGATTTGCTTTGCTGGGCAAATATAATCTTGTTAGTGACGCACGCAATAAAATTGTGTGTGACTGTTTTCGTGGTCTTTATGGAACGTTCGAGGGAATCAAGGATAAGGTGGAATTCGGGGTAAACAACCCGTGTTGTGAGTCGTCGAAAAAGTCCGTGGGATTTTATTCCTAAGCGGGAGAGTCCCAGAACATATTTGCATAGTGTGTGCTGTAAATTTGGTTATTACTGATTATCACGGTTTTGTCATGCCAGGTCTCTTACGGGTAAGTAGACAGTATTGAGTGCTAAATATCTCTATACTGATAGACTGCCTCGTTGATCGTGTTGATTGCAAGTGCGACTGCCGATCGAGAGGTCCTGGGTTCAAAACGCAGGCCGAGTACTATTGGATTTTTCTAAAATTAGAATATCTAGTAGTGGCCCAGAGTCTGGATTAGTGCCCAGTATATGGCAATAGACTCACCACCTATTCCATTTTGGGACGTAAACATAACTGGTAAAACGTGGGAATGTACTGCGCTCCGCTGCCTACCTCTTCGAAGATTAGAGGCGTGATGTTACTCTCCGTAGTACATACTAAATATTGCATGATTACGTATCTACTAAAGTACAAATATAACAAAAATGTTTATTCAATCTGTAATCAAAAGTTTCTTTACAGTCTAAATCCTACCTTTAATAATCTAATTATAAATAGGTGCCATACTTTATGCAATACTCCTACCAGTGTTCATAATTTCTAAGGCGTCATCCGATGAGCCTTATAAAGCGTTAATAGAATTTTTTTACTGATAAAAATGAAGGAACTGATTTTAAAAATGTTTAAAAGGGGCTGAATATATATTATTTATGTGGAAGATTAAATACGATCCTACAGGTACCGGATGTAACAAAAGGATCAGACATTAAAAGAAACAGATACATTAGCCAAAATTATTCGATTTCGTCATTCACGAAAATACTGACATTTATTTTACAGTTGCGTTGAATGATATTCGGTTGAAAATTTGCAGTCAAGGTGACAAGCGGTTAAAAATAATGATCATAAAAACTCGTGTGATGTTTACAAAACATGATTAATGACGCAGCATAAATAGCTCGTGATTAAATTAAATCTGATTCAAGAATCGAGTAGGTACTGGAACCGATTTTATGGTTTCCTTGTGACTCTTTATCAAATATATTCGATCTGTCGTAAATAAACTAGATTTATTTTAAAGATTGGCAATAGGCTCACCCCCTATTACATAGTGGGATGTAAACATCACTAGTGAAACGTGGGAGGGCACTACATTCCTCTGCCTGCCTCTTCGGGGATTACAGGCTTGATGTTACGTTTTATTTTTATTTTAAAGAGATTACATCCTTATTATAGTACTTACACCTGTATTTAGAATTATACCTGTTTTAATTTACCTGTACTAATGAAATTGCATCCGTGTTAAAAAAATAAACCTGTAGTGCAAGAAATTGAAATTGTGTTACAGAAGTTACACGTGTATGAAAGAAATTGCATTCGTAGTAAGAAAACCATACAGTAGAATTGCCATGCGTTATTGAGTTAGCTTTTGGCTTTAAATTTAAAGCACATACTGTTTTTAAACCGATCCAGTCCATTTCGAAAAATATTAATCTTTTTTAATTTTTTTTTTTCGGTAGTGCACCAAAATAAAATTGAAAAAAGCGGTTATACATAACCATACGATCCATATA
>DWEH01000529.1:0-11459 GCA_018245815.1 Apyrrothrix aesculapus | reverse complement strand
ACTGCGTCGTTTGGCAGTTTGTTATAAAAGCGTATACTTTGACCTACAAACGAGAGACATTTTATGGAGCCTAATAGTGGGCACTGCAAGTTTATTTTATTTTTTGTTTTGTTTACCACACGAGTGGTTCTCATTCATAAACATATATCTGTGTCACTATCCACTTACTTGCCACCTTTTGTCGCACAATAGCTCAATAGTGCTAACAAATAAGAGGTTTTGGTTTGAATAACCGTCAAACAGATAACCCTTTGGATAATCCTCATGCGTTGTTAAACGTGAACCTAATGTTAAAACTCTTAGGTAAAACTTTATGAATTAATTCCTTAAATAATTGGCGGTAACTGGCAAATATTTATGACCGTTTTGGTTTTTCAACGGGCATGTTAAATCAGTCTCGCATTTCGTTGTTACTTAACAGTTGTATTTCTTTCAAAATTCTTCTTTTCTCAAAAATCTTTCGTCTCTTTGTCATCTATTTAGAATTCAAATTCTTCGATATTAGATTTTTCACTTTCTAGATGTCATGTCTTTGTTTATGTATATGCGGCAGGCTTTTGACAACAGTCATTCTTTGTCGTCGCAGCCCTTTGTCGTACGACACCCCTGTAGAGGCATTCACTAATTAGGTGCATTACATGTCAAAGCTTTAACGCGATGAACATTTTTCAGGCGTGCTTGCGGGGTACGTTGTACAGAGTGCGGTTTCTGTTGGCCAATAACAACATAATGTTGTTTTTGAAAGCGAGACCGTAGCAGAATGTGTCTATATTATTTCGAGTCTTCAAATTTTGGACACACCTCGTAAAGCAACATTAATAATATCGCGTTTCGAAAATTAATGTTGCTTTTAGGTTGGTGTTGTGCGAATATACGTTGTGTCTACTCTATTGCGATGATTAATGAGTGATAAACACGGCTAGATTAATTCTGTTGTGCTGCCTGGGGCTCGTGCATTCGGGTCGACGTTGAAAATAGTCCTTCAATTGTTTTCTGTTGTTTTAGCGCGCTGTGACCTTCTTCCATCTGTTTAATGACAGTATTTAAGCATTGCGGTTGGCGGCTGTGGTCTTCGTTTGCGTCTGTGCTGGTACTGGTTTTCTTTTATTCGGTCGTAGAATAAAATCAAGGCCGGACTCGCCTTAGTAAGAATAGTGCTTCTACTCTAGGCTGTATCGTAAACTTAAAGCATTGACGTGGTCAACAGATGAACACAATTTTTTTTCTCTTTTGGGCTAATAGGTCAGTCCAAGTTTCTCCTATTATTACATTTAAATTTTCTATTCAAAGTGTATACTTTGTCAAAGAATACTTTCAAGGGTTTTTTACCAAAGGGTTACTCCGTTTTTGTCAAGCAATATAGTAAGTACCAGTGATTTCGACCTTATCTTTTGGAGATCTGCTGCTTCACGACATTTTTAATTTCATATTTCACTACGGCACTCCAAAAATCCCTTTTGTTATAACAGCATCAACCATTTCTTGCCAGTCTTCCATGCCGGCCAAATGAGAGTTGGCAAACTTCACTCGAGCCAGGAATTGAACCCAGGGCTAACGTGGTAGGAGGCTGAAGTTTAAACTTAACTTTACCCGTTTTATTTACATCTTTGCACGTGCAAAGTCGCAGTTAACACCTAATATTTATTTATGCAGAAATAAAAAAAAAACGTTGCACAATTTGGAAGGCTATATAAAAAAGAGAACTAACATTAAAGCATTAAACAATCTGATGAGAAGTTACTAAAAGCGTTATTATCACGGGAGTATTTATGCTCGAAAATAATCGTACTCTAACAAAGATAATTATATTCGTATCAAGCACCAATCCTTGCTTGCGTTTCATTATATCTTTGCATACGTAGATAGTATATTATCAGGTTATCAGCAAATTATAAAACAGTTCTGTTTGCCATCTCTTATCAGGTCTTGTAATATGTATGAGTTCAAATAATTTTCCCGTGTAGTAATTACGAAGCGTATATCATGTATAAATTAAAACCTTGCTATTCAATGAATGGTGATTATAAATATGTGAAGGGGAACTGTTATTAACTTCCGGATGTCCTCTCAAAATGAAAAGGGTTAAGACTATAGTCTGCCATGCTGACTAAATGCGAGTTGGCAAGTATATATACATATTTTATTATCGTGAACTCAAAGGAGTGTAGGTCTTTTTATGCTTTTCCTTAAAAGAATAAGAGACAGAATGTAAATTTTATTCCAAGGATCAGAAGCCTATCTAACTTCGGGTAAGAATTTGGAACCATTTGAGTTGGGTATACAAATCTATCGGTTGCAACGCGCGCTTAGAGTGGATATCTAAGTGCTAGTTTGCTACTTCCTTGATATGCTTTCGACATATAGTACATAAATATGTAAGCATCAGATAATATATGTATGTTATTGCAATATGTGACATTAATCTTAAACATTATAGTAGAATCAGTGGGGGTGAATTACTGACGCATAATTTGCCTTTAGAATCGACTGGTCTAGAATGTTGACATCCCGCAAGGCACTCCATTAAGCCCGATTACACTGTAAATCCTTGACAATATGCACTTGCATTTCAATGTCTCTGTTTTCCCACAATGGCGCTGAGCCGGCGCAATTGCCGTGAAATGTGAAATAACCGGCAAACCCGCCATCCGCCTGCAGCGAACTGGATGGCTGGTTACATCGTTTGTTTATCGATTCTCTCTCGTAGACTTTTCGATACGTTTTAAAACACAGGTCGGGGTAAGCTTTTAGCGCAATATAAGATTATTAAAGGTGTTTTAAGTAAGAGGGAAGGCATTACTCATTTGATGTAGTTAAAAACAACCAGGTGGGTAACTCAAGCTTAGTTCCAGATCTAAATTATTACTGCCTACGTTAGGGTGAACTCATTTTGTACCCAGTACTTTAAAATTTAATCGTCAAAAGAGGTACGTACGGATGTAAATTTAAAATGTCAGAAGTCAAGGACGAAGTTTTTTTTCTGCCAGCACACACAGGGTGCTTCATCGTTGGCTTTTTATTTTGCATTTAATTGTTCATTTCATAAGCCGAGAGAATAAATCTTTTAATAATTGCCGCGCTTCACGTGCTCCACTTATACTTTTTACAGCGCCCATTAGGCACTGGATTCACGCCATTCAGCTTGGGTTGGGGCAGATTGCACAAAAGTGTGTTGGTTTTGTCCCACAGCGGGCTTTGTTGAAAATTTTCACTGTTTTCACAATTTTTTTTTTGCTCCGCTAGAGGTACATTTTATTCTGGCTTAAAATATTCCAGCGTAACTGGCATGATAATAGAAAAGCTATACCACAAAATGTGTCAGGCACGCAGTGATTGATAATACCACTCCTTTTGTGAAGTTTCAACAGTAAAATGACTCACAAACGATTTGATTAAGGTTTTCAACCATTCTGTGAATATTTTGAAGGTACGCCATTGTCAAATCACAAGGCGACATACAACTGACATTGTAGCGAATCCATCTACGTCATCCTTACTACCCACTCAAGATGAATTGCCATCCTCCTTAACGCCCCCAGTCGGTCTCGTTTCTTACAGGATATCGCCTGGAGACGACCCATTACGCTCCAATAACTTCCTCCAACAAATACACGATTTTCGCTGTGAAAATTTCCACGATGATTCGCCTGCGAAATGGCGTTAGGACGATTCGTGAACACTGGTTTGTCGTTAGAAATTTCTTGTGGGATTACAAATTCTACGTATGAGGTGCACAGGATATTATGTATCTGGGATTTTTGTGATGTTATCAACGCGCATAATTTAAAGTAATGAAGTAAGTACAGTATAAAAGTATGGTCACCCTGTGCTTTGTCCCAGATAAATAATCGGTGAAATGGATTAATGCGAAAACTTTTGTCTGTTCCGTGCATAAAAATTAATTGCATCAAATTACAATGTTTTCTGTTCTAGACTCAATTACGCATTAAAACTATAACGTAAGGTATCGTGACCTCACTATGCTAATGGGCGTATAATGAATATAAGCCCCTCCTATAACGCGTTATACTTTACTTTCAATTATTTATATTGCACTAATATTAAGCGGTTCAAACTTACCAATGATAAGATTTTTTCCCGCATCTTTGCTACTAAGGACCGTTGTGCGAGCAACGTACAGGCGGGATAAAGTTAAAGAGCTGTCGATAGGTATTAAGGTTTCCCCTGCGCGTACCTCGCTACCTTTTATAAAGGATAAGTCTCTTCAGATTTGGAAAATCGTATACGTTCAAGTCTCGGTTTCTTGTGGCTTGTTTCTCGAACCCTTATAAAGCCAAAAGTCTATTTCGTTACAGATTTCTCCGGTCGTCTACACAACAACAATCCATAATTTACGACGGTTTGAAAATCATCTGCCTCAATGTTACCAAGGATCGTCAATAGAACACATTGTACGTACATCGATAAGGAACATTCCGTTGCATTAGATACCATTCGTTAATTGTAAAGTGGACCTTGGGTACTACACATTGAGACTGTTTTGCCACGGCACAGTTTATGTATTTATGTAAAACAATTGATACACGTTAATCGATGCGTGTTTACCGATGGAATTGTCACAATACAATCGGTACACGATTGTACAATTTTTGTGCCTTCTGAATAATAATTAGCGTTCGTTCACAACCAGATATTAACGTTCCAGTGTTTCACACGGCTGCTAATAAAATTTAACGACCCATAATGTTTTATTGATGACAATTTTCTTAGTAGGTACATTATTGTAACAATTGTTTCAATGTTTCTGTGTCTAACTAACTTATCGAATTCTTCGAATCTCGAATATCGAATCCCACTAACTTATCGAATTCTTCGATATTTTCATAGTTCAAATCTGTTCTTTCATAGTTTGAAATATAATAGGTATCTGTCTTTCTTTGTTGGAAGCGTTGACTCGAATGTTTGAAACTGTATGATGTTTGATAAAAGTACATCTTACGACAAGCACAATACAGGTATCAGGCGCAAAATGTAATTCATTATCTCTGGCGATGGTAGAACCTGAATGACCAGTTGCAAATATAACGAAATAGATTTTAACTACAACAACCGAAGAACAGTTGTCGCCATATAATCAGAAATCGATTTCACAATATACAAGTAGTGCTTGCGGCAAGCGGGAAATTGCATTCTCCGGAAAGTTTTCAAAAAGCCATATTGACTTGCTGCGTGTTCCGCTCAAAGTTCTCCCGGTCGACCGCAGCTCCGCGACCTAAATGGTTGGGGCTAGCATTTCGAGCCACCACTAAAATTCGTGATTTATAATGGACTATTGCGACAATGTACGTAGTTATTATACCACACTACGAATATTTGTGACAGTTTTTATTCTTTATCCGTCGTAACTTAGAAAGCGTATGAGTAACTTCACGTCCAATCACAAGATAAATCTGTTCAAAGTGTTGCGAAAACAAGCTTATAGATCTTGTTAAAGCTTAAAAGCTATTTTTATTAGGAACGTGAGAGTCCATACCACGTTGCAAACTTTGGACATCTGCCAGCACCCTTTTAGGGTAATAGCTTTATATTAAAATTTTACATCACGCCCACGGTCCAATAGTCCATAGTAAGCGTAACGAGAAAGTGGATTCAGATAGAAAACTCAACCATGATTCGTATGATTGTACATTATGTGTTTGTATTTCTGCTGCTTGCAGTGTGTATATTTTATATCGAAAATGTGAACGACGTGTGTAACAAGGAGCCCTGTATAGGGTATGACGTAAGCATTTAATTTCTCGATGTTTGCCGCATCCACATCGGACCAATGTGATTATATTCGCTTCGAGGCTTTTTTTTACACGGCCATCTGATACCAAAGTAAGCATCAAGAGAGCTTGTCCTATTGAAACCAGTCTGCTGATAAACTACATATATACATCTAAATATATACTTAAATATTTTTACACCCAGACACAACAAATACTTGTGCTCATCACATAAATATTTATTCGGGGTGGGAATCGAACCTACGACCCCCGGCGCAACAGTCTGGTTCACTAAACTCTCCATCCACGGGCCAGCCAGGCTACGGGAGTGATGTAATTCTTTTCACAGAACATGCCAACTTTGTTGTGTTGACCTTAAATTGCGTTGGAGAATTTTTAACATTTTAACAATTAAAAAATGTAATACCGCAAAGTCAACGTTGTAGGGATATTTTTAAAGAATATTAAAATGTTTAATTTTCCTTACGAATCATAATATTTATTAACTTATCTCCAAAATTTTCCTGTAACTGGCAACGTTGAAAACTTATTGCAACCGTAATAACTCTATGTATTCCAACGCATATGGTGATCAGAGGAATAAAAAGGTTAGCAGAATGTACCGGAGCGCAAGGTACATTTGGATGCTTCACGCGTAGCCTCCAATGCCTGCTCACTTTCGTTTTTACTGGCACGGTGACCATAGCCGTATTGTTACGCAACATGTTTAATAGGTTTAGCTAGTGCGTGACTTGTGTCTCTATTTTGGCAAGATTTCGTGTTCACGATACCATCTACTTTGGGTGCCACCAAAATTTTTTCTCTGTCGGTTTTAGATAGCCAATTATTTTTAATTATAATCGCTAATCCGATTTAGATCGGCTTGCCGGACATATAGAACAGTAGAATCCTGTGGAAGCAATGGAAATGATATATAATCTTATCGTGTAGATGTTGCCATCATAAGGAAAGAATTGGCCAATTGGCATGGAACACGTTCTCACTTTTAAGGTTGCGTAGGACGTACAGCGGCTTTGTGGCTCCTTTCATACATCCAACGCAAAAACAATGTGCAGTACCATTGCATGTTTGTCATAAAAGAATGAGTAGATTTTGTGTTATGACAATTGTAATATTTCAATTTAGCATCCTGCACGTGAGGCGTCATAAACTTCATCCTTTCTGACAAACGTTTCACACCTTGTGCCAAGGTCTGCTAGACAGATTTGTGATTCGCAAGTCACAAGCCCATCTGTTTGTATCATGCTGGCATTGAAATGAGAATGCCATAATTTATTATTACTAGACAGCAATTATTTTTTCAGATAAAGTGTTATCCCTCGGATCTTTTAGTATGCTTCGAATTAAAAGTCATAAATTACGAAATGTTATAACCCGGTAACTTTCTCGTAAAGTAAAGAAATTCTATTTTCCGTTCACGATATTAAAACGACTAGATATTAAATCGTAAGACGTAGGTGGATATTGCTCGATAAAAGCACTCCTTAAAATCTTAACTAAGCATACCCTGCCGCCCAAAAGTTTGAGACCACCTACATCAAAGAAGGAAAATGATATAAAACTCAAAATACAAAGCAAGAGATTTAATTATTAATTAAAATACTCATTTACTAATACACATACATCAAAAAGACAACAAAAAAATAAAGAAATATCAACTATTTACTTTAAAAATGCCATTTGTATTTTAAACATATTTTTCGTCAAAAACCCTCCCGTGCATTTTATTACTTTTTTCACTAGTCTCGGCATACGAGGAATCAATTTATCAATTGTATCTTGTGAAACATTGATAAAGCTTTCTTGTAAAACATTCCACATGTATTTTTGCGAGGAGGGACAACTTTTTGCCGGCAGTGTATATTTTAATTACATTTAGAAGATCAAACGATGTCACTACTGTGTAAATGCATAGGGGCGAGACCTTCGTGCCAAGGAGGTTGAACCCGTGTGACACCTATTTGAACTTTGTTGGTTTAGGGACATTCGCGCTAAGCGGTGACTTGGAGTTTACCTGTAATTTGCATGCTCGATACTCTCGAGGGAAAGGGATTCGTCGAGTGTGCACAATTTACTCAACCCGCCCATACTCCGTTCGTGACCAACGACGCTTAAAACGTTGATATATACACAAGCTGCATTAACATTTTACACTTGGACGTTATCATTTGTATCAGGTGGATTGTTGAAACTACATAGTATCTTCACTGGATGCGGTCGCGGTATTTTGTAATTTATTAACACCTACCAGCTCGTGCCCGTATCTTATCAACGTAACCGCTCAGCTCGTTTACAAATGCGGGGGCGTGTTGCTCATTTTTGGCCAATCGAATGGATCCAATCCCAATAAAGCTTTTCAGCGGAACGGTTTGGTGCATTGCGGACGTTAGTGACTAGTGTTTTCGTTATCCACGTGGAACGGGTTATTGATAACAGGGTTTGATAAGTTTCAACGCCAACGCGAGTCTGGCGCTTATCATTTATATACTCTAATACGCGTTTAATGCCCAACCGTACATTTTCTCAATGGAAAAGCATTGATCTGTCTTGACTCCTATTTGTTTGCGCCAGAGTGGAGGTATATATGTCGAAAACATAATTCGGGCCACGAGAATAATAACGATGTGCACTATTTTTAATTCAAAAATGCTTTTATGAAAAAATCTTAAGGGCTGAAATATTATCAGATTTAGGTTAAGTTACATCAACCGCGCTGAGAGTAGTTTTACGTAGACACGATGTGAATGTAGAGACAAGATATTAACAGTGTTGTCTGTCGCAAAAAATATTTGTTAATTTAAAACAACCCAATTTTTAATACTACTTTTCAGTTTATAAAATAATTATATAAAACTTTACAGAACTCTTCCATTTACAATGGTGTATTCTTCTAGAAATCATTTTTTGTTGTCTTTATTACAAAGTTTTCAAAGGAAACATTTGCCGAGTGATGGATTGTTTGTCTATTTCCAAATATTCCGTCTTGATTTATTCATTCGATTTTCATTGTGTCGACATTTATCGACATTTACTGGGCACATTGTGAGCGTCATAATTAGCTAATTGCATTTTTATCTCCTGCAATTAACATGTCTTCATTGTTTTCCAATCGGAATTTCTTGTAGAAGCCATTTCTGAGAACCACAAGTTTAATGGCTCGTTGATGATTGATATTGTAATTACTTTACAATTCTAAATTGAGTCGCTAAACCGTTCGCATTTTTTAAAAAATCGACTAGTTTCGCAATGCAATAATAACATGTATACCAATACATAATTTTACTAATAATCTAATAAATGCGAATCATCGTTAAAATATGGCATTTGAGGTTACATTACGGGAATGATGCCAGTTTTGACTGGGAATGTTTATTGTGGGTCATGTTGAAGTTCTCTATATCTGATGGGCAGTTAGCCTGGTTCAGTTGGTAATCGTTGGATCGGGTGAGATGCCGCATTGCGCCTCCTCAGTTTGCTATGCAGGTTGTCAAGATGCAAACGCAGTGCGCGCAGTTACGTCACGCTAGATGACTAATGATATTTATAAACAGTCGCCGCTGATCGCCTCAAGTGTGCGCTCAAGGACGGACAACTGGTCTCGTTATATACACGCTAGATTAACAAACATGATTGGATTTAGTTAAACAATGCTGCATACGTTGCGCTGGTAACATCTGATTGTTTTTTCCATACCTAACGTTTTATATCGGGCCGTTTAAATATTTTTGAATTGTATTTACTTGTTACCCCGTTGTTGGACATTTTTGATAAATTATAAAATTTCACAGTAACTATATTCTAGAGGAAAACAGTACGGTTAAGTTGTAGGTAGTTTAGATCTAAACGTGCGCCTCGACGATCTATTGATTAGGCACTTCTCACTGCAGTAGCTGCAGATCAGTTCGAGAGTACTTAGCGATTCAAGCTTCTGATGGGTACTCACTTTGATTCGATATATCGACCATTTATTCAAAGATGCTGATCGGAGAGAATAGTCTATATATTAAAGCTTTTCCTTGTGTATATTATCGGCGTTAGGAAAATCCTAATTTATATGCTGAAATCTATATATTTTTTTTGAAATTTAAAATAAACTCGCTAATAGCAAAAGGATAATTCAACTCAATATCAATAACGAGAATCGATGTACTGTTTGAGTGTGTGTGTGAGAAGAACGTTTTTGGTTTCGGTTTTCCTTTTCTTTTACACAAAAATTAATAAATATTTTATGTGAGTCGGGTCCAATGGCCTATTTGGCCGGTTTCGTCAGGAGCATTTTTAGATAGCGCGATAACCCCGGAGACCGGGGCGACTGATCGTTCGAGTGATTTATCGCAGCGGCCGCCGCGCCGGCCGCATTCACGGATATTTTCTGTGAAAATCTTTGTTAGGCCGTGTGAAATATGGGCGGATTACATTCATACGCGCTCAATATGGCAATCGGTTACCGTTTACAAGAACTTTTTTCCTGACTATGAATTATATGTATATATTGGATATTCCGCACACCTAAGACCGTTAAATTTAATCTTATCAACTATATTTGTGTATTGTATGTAAATATGTAAATCTTCTCAATAATATTTGTGTATAAAACAATCGGACCAAAGCGCTCACATGCTTTTGAAAATAGACTCTCTAACCCTTTACGAATTTCTTCAAAACAATCTAAAACGTAAATGGCAATTGGTCGTAGACGACTTCTCATCTGATGGGACCTAAATCTAAATCCTTGATCGTCGAACATCTCAGTGAAAAATAAAATTCTAGTTGTATGCTACCTCGCGAAATACTCCGCTGGCCAGCAATTACTTTGAATGTTTTCAATTTATGGATCCTCAAATGAAATGTCAATGCTAATTGCCGAAAGCAGAAATGAATAATTGCTCGGAACTTCCGTCGCGTTTTCCCTGAACTCCTTGATTAATTGCCGTCTTTGTGTTTTTGCAAGAACTTGATTGCATTTCTCAGACATGAAAACCTCCAAAGTTACATGTCATTATTTGAAGCGCGTTAATAATGTGACGTAAATTTAATTATCTTTGAGCACAAGTGGGCATTTGTATATTTGTTGACGTCACCCTCGCCCCTGTGGCGCAAGGTGCGACCATCTATATTTTACTAGTTAAATTTTATAGTTTAACGCACCTGTCATTTTATTCAAAACATTACGCTACAATATTAAAATAAGCCACAATATACATGTAAAACCAACAATTCCTATACCAATCAATATGAAACCGTTAAATTTGATATTATTGTTTATAAAGCGCATAAGGAAAATATGATAAGGAAACCTGATAGGAGTAGAGTTTATTTCTTTATTTATTTCATTGAACGCCAACGTAATATAATAGAAATTGGAGATAAAGGCTAAGGATTTAGACAATATAGTAGAAATTGAAGATAAAGGCTTAGTGTCATTACAACTATACATACGTGCAGACCACATCCGAGTTATTGGATTGCGAGTTAAAATTATTGATGTATAAATAGAACAACATTAATAACATTGCAAATATAAAGTAGAAAATAAAATTAAAAAAAATATTGAATCACTTGACATAATTATAATATAATTTCGATTTTAAAAATAACTTCACATAAGCTAACAATAATTGCAGTTTTAGAGAAAATAAAACGTAACATCACGCCTGTAATCCCCGAAGAGGTAGGCAGAGGAGTGCAGTACACTCCCACGTTTCACCA
>DWEH01000528.1:0-11465 GCA_018245815.1 Apyrrothrix aesculapus | reverse complement strand
CGTAACTTGTAAAACGTGGGAGTGTACTACACTCCTCTGCCTACCTCTTCGGGGATTACAGGCGTGATGTTACGTTACATTTTTTTTTAAATACCTCTATTGAATAATAATATCCTGACGCAATTTACAACTGCGTTGGTGTTGAGTAATTTTCAATCATACGTTTTGTATTAATGGTTGTAAAATACGTCTTATACTAGAAACAGTGTATAAAAAATCAGATGATTTTGTATTTAAATGATTAATTACAATTCAAATAGATGTATCCTCAACAATTAATTCCTAATTTCTTCATGAACACACCTCAAATGCGCTTTATGTTGTATTCAATTGTAATGTTACAGTTGTATCTCGTACAATAACCATTACAATTAACCTGTATTCTAATGTAATTAAATACGACTAATTGTGCATTAATTCTGAAGTGATTTAGCATGTAACGTATTAAATAAGTAATCGATTGGTAAATAAATTAAATAACTATATCTGAGTGTTTTATTGAATAACCTATTTCATTATCGTTTTTCATTATCATATTACCCATTCACCGTTCTACCGTTCAGTGCGGGAAGCCTCGTATATTGTGATGGAAGTGAGTGATATATTCATAAAATATCACGCTATCACGTTACCGCGTTGTCGCTAAATTAATTTATTAGTAATCTATTATTAAATTAAATTTCTTTTTTAACATGTATTATGTCCTGGAATAAAGCAGAGCCCTGTTCTATAATCTGTGCTAAGAATAGAACTTTAACAACTAATAATTACGTATCAACTAAATTTTTAGCAACAAACCATAATTATTTTTATTGTCACGAGAATCGTTAAAACGCGCTGATTTCGTTCCCATGTCTTCCTTCAACGTTCTGAAAACTGATACTCAATATTCGTACAAATTGTATTTACAACTTTATTTCATTTTAAGATTAGGTTAGAATTAAACATAAATTATCATTATACATGGTGTTCAGGATATACGAAATTTTTGTGCCCAGTTATAACGTGCGACATTCATACATACATACATACATACATACATACATAATATCTAGACACATCTCGTTGATTCATTTTCCTTTTGTGGTTTTATACGTCGCTAAGATGAATGGAAATATAATCATATCGTAAGTACTTACATCAAAGACAAATCTTTAAAAATACTAACTACCTTTTTAATTAAGCTGACCTGGACCTTAGAACATTCAAGCACTCAACTTCTGTAAAAACGACTAAAAGATTTATAACTTACGGTGCTGTAATATACATAGAAAAATATTTTTTTTTGTATAAGAAAGTTAGTTTTAATCAGTTAAGTTATGTAGCCGCATCTAGCAAGTACTAGCGCTTAGAAAGATACTAAATATCTATTTACATCATAAAAATGAAAAGTATATAATAGTAAATCTATATTATTTCACAATAATTACTGTTACTAGAATTATAGAAAAATTTAACGTATCGAATGATTTTCTTATAAATATCATGCTATCGACATTAGCCCAGCCAGCCCACATCAGTCCACTGCTGGACACAACTCTCCCTACGCGCGCTACAAGTAGAATAAATAAATACTAGTACCGCTTCTGCCGAAATTAACCTGCGAACATATATGTATACGTGACAAATATTCCTACTACTTAATTAGTAAAGATCGCTTTAGAGCAGGCTTGTGGGTGTAGCGGTGGAAAAAATCAAAATGGTTTGATAGTATAAGTTTTGAAATAGATTATATAACTGTAATTTTGCATTAGGAGTGGAATCAAAACTAGCAACACGTGCACATTGTTTTGAATAATTAAATTGACTAACAAAACACAATCCATATGAACTCTGTTGCTGCAACTTTTATACCATGATTATAAAGTGCGTTCATAACAGCGATGCTAGATACAGAGATTATAACGGGCGGTTATATTTTGTTTTATTATTTTTTACACACTCTGTGCTCTCTGACTACCCTGTAGGGAATCTGGCTTGACGATATAGTAATGATAATGTTCTCCAAACACCGCCATCTGGTTTCAAGGTTAACAGAATCTTTGTTATGATAACTAGAAGGCCTATTGTTACATAAATATCTGCGCATGTATATATGTACGTACACAGATATTTTTTTTCTAAAATTAGAGGAAATATTATTTTAAATACCCACGCAACACCAACACAGCAGGAAGTGCGCGACTCAACCGGGCGCGGGTTGACCGATGAGTTGTCAATTAATTATAACTCAATGACAGTAAAAACAAAAATACATCTTATTGCCATTCGATTAGTTTTAACGAGAAAAACTTGATATTTTATACCAATAAAATCTCTTTTTTGTTTGTGTCATTAAGAAACTTCCGTATACAATAACAAACATTTGATGGCTTAATGGAACAAAACGTATAACTCGCCTCAGACAGCTTTTCATAACAAACCCATTCACAAATACAGGAAACAGGTAAACGCATTTAGCTAAACAACGAGGAAGCGGCCAAAATGACCAACAAACACGTGGCTGTAATAAAAAAATCCTACATACATGGATTTATTCCTCCGACCGCCCGTTAGCTACTAAACAATTGATGAGTTATTATCAGTCGGTCGCAGGCACCCAGTGCTATTCAATGACGCACCACGACAAAAGAAAAATAATATTCACCTGCTATTATTGCGCGGGTGAATTATGAATTATTCAAAAGGCGTCGGGCGAGCGTCGTGATTTGTACAGTGTTTTGTTTCTTTGTAGGAAAAATGGGGCGATTTCGAATTTGGAATGCCCTCTCATTGTTCGCTCTGCATATCCAAGCGGATGTAACGAAGATTAAAATTTGTTATACATGACTCCTGCTACGAACTCGCTGATTACTTTTTATTGATTCCCTATTATGTGCTTAGTTTTTTTTTTCGAAATCGCTAAGACTAATTCGCTTACGTAACGAATAATTAAATTATATTATTTATACTGAGTATGTATTTCTTATATTTTCACATAGACGGTCGCTAAAGTAATTACGTCGTAATAGTAAAGGTCATCGTCACTTCTCACTGGACCTGTTACGTAAAGGACAAATAAAACTTCAAGATAGTGAATTAATCAAAAGCCGTGACTTTGTAATGGCATTGAAAGGTATACTCCGTGGGATTGCGATAAAGTATACAGGATTTGTGCCAATTCCCCGTGTCAGTGACGTAGTGCAACGGGACGTTTACTACCAGATAGCATTTCCAGCGCCACGCCTCGCAGATTTATTAATGTTTGCTCGCCATTCTAGTGAGCAGCAACCCTGCAACCATTAAGCAATTCTGATGAATGATAACACGCCAGTTAATAGCCACTATTGGAGAAGGCATAGCAATTCTCCTTTATACTTATCCATTTATTGAAAATCACTTAAGCCGTTACACGAATATATTAGCTATGGTTTTGAATGACCCAGTTGGAACTTCAAAGACAACAAAAATTGGTAGAACATGTTTGTACGCCGCAAAAGCGTAGCCGTGGCTCCTTTGCTGCTGCTAGATGGTAGTTTAGAAAGGTAATCGTAGAACCAAAAAAGGGTTTTGGTTTCTCCCGACCTTTTCTATCGTTCCACTGCTGGACACGGGTCTCTTCTCAGAATGAGAGGGTTAAGGCCATAGTCTACCACGTTGGCCAAGTGCGGATTGGCAGCCTTCATACGCCTTAGAAAACATTAGAAAAAGGGTTGTAAGTGATGAACGTTTAATGGCCAGATACATTTGTACCTCAAAAGGTACAAAAATGCAAGTAGAAGACAGTAGGTGGAAGCAGGCAAGAAAATGAAAGGTCGCAAAAACAGTGCATTTTCCCGACAAGAAATTCTCCGCACAGAGCGACCTAGTTACACAGTGTTTCTATCTTGGGGCTAATTGCAATTATCTGCTTGAAACTAGGGTAAGATGCCGTAAGATATTGCTTTACCGCAAATTTATATTGTGTCAATATCTTGACAGTCTCTTCAGTTCTTGATGTAAAGACAATCAAAATCAAACACTTTATCCCTTCTACATTATACGAGTAAGTTCGGGAGATATTTGTTTTCCTCGAAAATTTTCATAGAGGTGGAAATAAATGGTATTTTTTCCGGAACTGTTTTCGCCACGTGTCACCAGTTAAGTTTACGTTCCATTATGGAATAGTTGTTGAGTCTATTGCCATACGCCGGAGACAAATCCAAACTCCGACCCACTACTAATAATAATAATAATATATCTTTATTGCCATAAAAAAAAACTTTTTACAACAAAACCTTACGAAGTAAATATGGGCAATAGGGGATGACTCAGCCTCTGCTGACACGAGATCGTAATCCCGTGCAGCGCTGTTTTTCAGTCTCCCCCTTTCGCTTAGATCTACTGCGAAAATAATTTGACGATGTATGACTATGGATTCCATTGGCATCTGCTGATGTTAAATAAAATATAATATGCAACAAATAAAAACAATATGATTCCACAAAATGAATACATTATACAATATTATCAATATCGCATTATTATGTATATATTTGTATGTGCGTCAGCTATCGCGCACCATACCTCAGGCTCTTTCCAGTTTCTCCAATGTAGTCATGCTTAGCAGCAATAACTAGAACGGCGGTGCTTTACCACTGGAACTTTTACGATAACTCCTTTCGTGCACATACGATACATAAGTCGGGACTTACTCATACAATATTAGTTTTTTTTTTGTTAGCACTAAATCGTTATTGTTGTGAAAATACGAAGAGGACACCTAAGAACTGTTGCGCGCACTAATTCTATACCTTCATAAACACCTGAAGCCCTTCAAAGATTACAAAGAAAATTCTTCTCAGAGAAAACAATCGACTCGCTTTTTACTGCAAGCTCTTTCCATTTACCATGAATGTTTTGGTTTTTAAGTCATAACAATGTCTAGTAATAAGAGGAAAGCTAATGTAATTCAGTACAGAAGGAAAACCGCCAAGTAAAGGGTGCCAGCGATTGACAAAGAAAACACCGCGGAGAAAAATACATTATGACAGAAATGTAATTTGCCAACACTACTACATGTCTGCTTAAATGGAAGCCGCCAGTGAACTTATTTATCATTTAAACTTTCTGCTTGCCTTTTCAGAATACGTTAATATCAAACAACGTTGAAATTGACATATGTGTTTCATTTTTCATAATCCAGCGAACATAGCTCTTCCTACATACGTGTTATAATAGAATCGCCGTTCAATCATAAATGACTAGAATGTTCCAGCACGGTCAGTAACAAAACAAGATGTTCTAAGAAATATGGAAACTTTATGCTTCGAATTTATGACAAGAGCATAAGTGACACGAGTTTTCAAAAAATAAACGATCAAAAGCAATCATCGTAAAGGAATTTATTGTTATGGCGAGTATTGCGCGTCGTATAAGAATAGAGAACGATTTCTTAAACGAATGTATCAACAGAACACAACGAGAACGCTCCGGCCAAGAAACTGGAAGAACTACTGAAAGGAAATTTTAAACTATGAAAAGTCCTCCAAGTACTTTATGACTCTTTCCCATTGATCAAAAGTGTTTAATCTTCACGTTAAAATTTTCCGTGCATAATAATGGCATTTTAGTGCTTTTCATACTTTTCTCTCTTTTAAGACCGCATTTAATTTACGTTCGAATATCGGTTTTTCTTGTACGTTAACTATTCATATTTTCTTTGCGGTGCATAGTAGAGCTTTTTATCTTTCATTACTATTCAGTTGTTTTTTAACATTATTGCTTCGACCTGTCTTATCTCCATTTGAAAACCGTTCACTTCATAACCTTTTTATTCAGAGATATTTTTCTAGAAAGTGACGCAATAAGAAATGAAGAATAAAACTAAGTGAACTGTTAAGGAACCATTTGAATACTCGATACGATTATGTATTCACGACACATTACAATATTTAAATCTAAAAATATTATTGCATTTTATAGCCATACAAAAAGATGAGATGTTGGAATTAAAGATACTAAAACAATTTAAGCCGCATAGAGACGTAATCGCCTAATACTGTACCAATTTTAAGGTTGTAACAATACCTCAAATCTCAAATTATAACCTAACACACAGGTATAGAGTAGTCCAAGTGAGCTCGCAGGGGGTAACGATCAAATTATTTCAAATCAAGTCGAAGTTAAAAAATAATTTAAACTGGACTCCTTGAACTCTATGATTTACGCCCTTTAAACTATACATTTACTGGCCACTGATATATTATAACACTATGCAAAATTGTACGTCGTTATGCGACTACAAATTCTGCACTCTCAAAATTACGCACAACAGTGTCATTCTATACCATACGACAACGGTATTTTCAAGTCCATAATAGGATTGACAACTCTTAGAATACAACATGACATAATAATTGATAGTCTATCGGGCGTTAATTCTATTTTGTTTGATCACGAGCTATGACATGTGAGAACTTAATGTAATGCTCGGATATAGAACGGGTCCGTCTTATATACGAGTAGCTAGTGTAACACAATACTGTAACAACACCGGGAGTACGTAAGTGTCTACAACACTGCGATCGATCACGTGATCCAACAACGATGTGGATTGCATTAGTTACGATATTAGTTCAAAGTATACTATTCCTTACTCTTCTAAACCACGTGTTTATTCTTTTTATCTCAAATAAAAATAAAATGTTTTAGAAAACAGTTTTAGTCTTTATTAGAGTTAAAAAGAATATACGTGTGAAGACTACAAGTATGTGATGAATATTTACTGACCCCCGCGCGTCGTTAAGCAATGATAATACCTTTACTTTGCTGCTTTCGTATGTCTTGTTCTTTCTAGGCTCATTTGTGCACATGTAGGCGTAAAATAGTACAAGCTGTACTAACTGTAACTCCGAGAAATCTTTCATATTATCCGACGTATTACAAAATTGTTTTTCAGGGTGTAGGTAATCCACCTTTTGTTTCCGTTATAACCAAGACAATAGCTTGAAATCGCCTCATTCACTTTTCGAGGTACTTACAACATTTCAGTTACCTGAACTGACTTTGTTGATACAAATAAAACACTTCACGTTCCAGTTTCACATGTAGTAGCTGCTGCACGCGTTTTGATGTCCTTGATTTCCATGCTTCGTTTTAATTCAGACCACTTGCACGTCACGTATTATTCTTTAAAGTTTCGCTTACATTACTCTTGATACATATAATGACGTTGTATTATGGTAAATTCAATAAATCGACATCCTTCGGCTAACGTAACAACTTCTTCAATAGACCCGATGAAATTCATATTGATTTTATCTGGGACAAGTTTGATGTAGAGTAAATAAGCTGATCAATGTTTCTGGCTGAGCGGTTGCTAATTAATGGTTGGGTTCACCGCACGCTCTCTATGTTTACTTACTGAACCCGTACCGTGCGCTAATACTGTGTTTACGTACTGAAAATCACATACATTTCGGGATCAAGTAATGAATATTTTAGAAGTGGAAGGGAGAGGTGGGCAGCAGTATACCATGAGGCTTTTGCAGATCTATACGCGAGAAAGGCAATGATCTATATGCAAGAAAGGGATTATAAGCGTGATGCTACGTTTTTATGGATTTAAATATTTCTGACTTGGTTTGCCCGGAACAGTAGGCTTATATTGCGTTTTGTCAAAAGCTTAATATAGCGGTTCTGACAATCGGTACTAAATGCCCCCCTAGTTGTTCAAACAGTCACAGTTCAATCAAATCTCAACCGGAACCGATGTACCTGTTGGTATATCGGAGATCCCAAACGCGGAAATAATAATGTTTATTGATACTGTACTATTTACTTTGCGAATAATGAAAATACGTTGAGCCAGGTTTTATTTGTTCGGGTAACTCTTTGTGTTTCGCTTCGAGGACCGGGAGTTCATAGTGGGGTGAGGAAATCTGTTGAACACTTCTTCTATACGTCTTCACTTTTACAAACGATATTCTTTTGGAAGAGTTAACTTTGCGTATATCAATGTTAATACTTATTTTTAACTAAAAGTCGTGCAGTTCACTTCATTGTCACCTAAATTAATCTCGTTTTCTCGTAAAGCACCCCCTGGATATATTGGTCTGACACTAATGGTTTTTTTGTTATTGTATGATCGGTATTGTGTGATCTGTCGAGGCACAGCTAAATGTCCTGGCCGCCTAAGGGCAGCAGCGTGAGCAGCGCGAGAAGTCCTGCTCTGTGATGCCCAACCCGCAAGACGAGCGTGGGAATTATGGGCATAACTCCTCAGAGGAGGCCTATTTCCAGCAGTGGACTGCAATAGACTGATGATGATGATGATGATATATGATCTGCAATTGAACAAAATATCATTTGTATGAAATTCATAATTAAAATACATAGGAGTAGTATCACCTGTACATATAATTGTAATTGCACAAGGCGTCCAGTTTTCCTCGCTTCGATTAATACGTATATTTCGCTATCATCCAAAATCCGCTTTGCAAACTGTCACTGAGCATTATTTATGAATGTCACGAATTCCAGTTAAACATTTGAAAATCTTTGGATGCATTTATATTCAAGCTTCCTAAATTATCGTCGTCGTAACGTAACTTGGCTGGATGTAATGTGTCATCCCGAGTCGTAGTAGACCAAATACATAAATAAACTTCATTATTTTTTATTATTCAAGTGTAGTATCAAAAATGATAAAACTATAATAATAATAAATTCACAGTTGGTGGGATTTGGGGTAAGTCTAGATAAAACATTTTTTCTCTAAACGTTTTCACTCACTAATAGCATTGTAAGAAACTTGTAAGCTAGCGGTGTACGCTGGGCTCATCAATAATTTTAGTCCAATTGGTCATACCGTTGGTAAGGCTGATTTTGTTGAACAATTACCTATTGCTTTTGTTATACTTACCCCTTACTTACTTACTTACTTACATATTCTTTAGTACCTATATTCGTAATTACTTAAATACACCTAAATTCTCTCACAGAATTTCGATTAATTCCAGTCATTTTAGTGTGCTCAGTTCTTAGACATTATAAGCTAACATTTTTCAAATAAATAGTAAAAGTTTTTGTGAATGATGAAATATCGATTATGATTTGTCGAAAAGAAACGAAACAAACAAAGGAACAGAGGATATGTCGAAACATGTATTTAGGACACGGAAAAGACAAAGCAGTATTTTTCTTCAAAGTTCTTAAAAAAGCTTGAAAACTATAAAAAAAATATGCTTTAATGAGACAGTTCAACATTGCCCGATAGCAATGGTTACACGAACCATTCTGATACAGATATAAATAGAGCTAATAAGTCAGGAAATTTATTGCCCATCTAAATATTTGCGAACCGCGGCTTCGTCAAAGCCGTTGTAAAATAAACTTAACGCGTTCATCATTCCGATGTTTGCACATCTGTTCGTGAACGCTCGATACTAATTCGCTTGTAAGTCGTTAATTTTATCTGCTACTGAGACACTGAACAGAGTCAGCATTACTCAGAACATTACGACTGTACCATACACAGCACAGCATATTACCAACACACAGCAGTCATGCCATACCAAAAATATAAGAATTCCATTATTTGAATAATTCTTGTACATTCTCATATTCTTGATGTATTTTTTATCTTCACTGATAAAACTCTTTTAATCGCAAGTCAGTGTTTTAGATCATATCATTTTGTTCGTAATAGAAAGTGTTTGAGTAATGTAACCTACAATACTTACAATATTCGCATTTTCCTATATTTCCTACCTCTTCGGAGATTAGAGGAGTGATTTTTTCCCCTATATTTAGACATAAGCCGTATCTGTTTGTACTTCGTTTAGGACATTAGAATTTCATGATGGATTTATGTCAAATACTCTTCACAATAATAGTTGTATGTGTTAACTAAAAATGAAAATCAAATATGCCTATTCATTTTTTAATACATTCTTTATTCAAATCGTCATAAAAATTATATCGATATAAAATTGCGCCTGATTGAAAATGCATCATATTCTTTAAAAATCAAACCTGTGTAACTTCTGTGATTAGTACTAAGAACTAGTATTTTCAATTGTTAATAACACGACAATTATTCGTAGTTGCTTTAACATTTATCCGTATCTTATGGATTCATTTCCTTACATATTGTGTATTGTTTTAATATGACATTACTAACGTTGGCTAAAGTTGACATGAAAAATATTATTACATGAATAGGCAGTGAATGTTATAGCGATAACTCTTAATAGAGATATGTGATAGGAATTCAAGTTGCGCCAACTATTTATAAATCACTAGGAGAGGAAAATGATGATGGATTTAATGCTTATTACTAACGACTTACAAATGAAAATATAAATTGGAAGCTCGTCTATCCTGTTCTATTTTAGTCTTTCATCTCGGTCAGCTGGAAATATGTACGTGGATATTTATGGAAATATACACTTTTATAATACAGTTTGTTAATTACACTATTGTTATTTCTTTCATAAAGTAAACATATGTAAATAGATATAAATTACATTTATTAAAATTTAATTATCATTATGGGCCAAAATCCCTCAGTGAAGGCCTGTATAAAATTGATCAGAAAACAACCACACTGTTATATTTGTTTACAAAAAGCTATGATATTGCAATAGTTCTCGTCTCATCAATTAGCGCTTTCTTCAGAATCAGCTGTCCATTATGACATAAAAACAAATGACAATTTAATAGCCACAAAAGTCTGAGTCCACTACCATAAAAATAAATTCGCTCAGACAGAAAATAATTGCAATTGTAACGATAAATGTCGTTTGAAATCATTTCGAAATCAGTAATATTCAATGGTTTGAGATTGTTATAAAATAAAACACACATATCAACATAATAACAATTTATTTCCACAAAAACGAAGATCAAAGCGTTGAGCACTACTACACTAAGCTCGCAAGCCTGTTAACAGACTAGAATATATAAATAAAAGTTTCCACTTAAAATAAATTGTTTGTTTAAGCAGAATAGACCATTTAGAATTAGCCGATGACAATAGTATTGGTACCTGCATTAAACCAGAGTAATATATTTTTATTACATTCCATCCTTGGATAGTTGGCTTAAACTAGATGTACCAAGAGGACTTTTAAGAAGTCTTACAGAGTACGTTCAGCCTGAAAAAGTAATTACAAGGAACAACTAGGAACACGGCTGAGACATTGTAGTACATAGCTCTCACGTGCAATACCTAAAAACACGGGCGCGGTTCCAACAAACTACTCTACCAACAATTTTGGTAATACATACGTAACATCACGCTAGTAATCCCCGAAGAGGTAGGCAGAGGAGTGTAGTACATTCCCACGTTTCACCATTTACGTTTACGTCCCAATGTGGAGTAGGTGGTGAGTCTATTGCCATACACCGGGCAAAAATCTAGACTCCGAAGCACTACTAGAAATTCTAATTTTTAGAAAAATCTAATAGTACTCGATTCGGGATTTGAATCCAGGACTTCT
>DWEH01000527.1:0-11473 GCA_018245815.1 Apyrrothrix aesculapus | reverse complement strand
GTCTTAGAAACGAAAGAAGATGTTGAGCAATCCAACCCTATGGCTTGAAATAAATTTTATATACTGTTTACATTTTCGGTCTAAACTCAATGTACGTGCAAATTATAGTCCTTAATGAGATATCGCTTCAATTTTTCAAGCAATAATTAAATCAGTGTGAAAACTACGATTCCGATTTTAATAACTCCAATATCTAAACATTTTCATGCTATACTTAATATAGATCCATCACGGCGGATAACTTATAGCATTGAAGTGTATCAAAATTACGCTTCATCCTTGGTTAATTTCCTGATATAAACAAAAGAGCGATCGGCCTAAACGTTTAGTATTTCTTATAAAATCTACCGAAAATAGGGTCAGCCTGCTCAAGACTCTTGTTGTAGCTAATGGTAAAATAATTCAACGATCAATCCCATAAAGGCAAACGGAATCATGTATAAAACTGATTCTTCTAAAAATGAAAACGTACTCAAGACATCGTGTCGATTAAATTCATATTTGTATGGAACAGAGAGCTGACTGACTGAGTGGACGACATCAATCTCAATAGAGAAGCAGACTAGCTGCGACCATTTGTGCGACAGCGAAAACAAAAATGTACAACCGGCGGCGAATCCACCGGGTGGCACCGATTACGATCTTTCGCGCTGAGAGCGGACGAGTTCGCAACTTGGCGGTTGCGTGGCGGGAGGGGCAGGGGGGATGTGCACAACGGGCTGGGGAGGGGCTACGGTGAGTGAAAGCGTTTTAAATTTAATCGCATGCCCTCAGTCGGACGCTGCGTTCGGCCGAGCTACCTCCGCAGTTGGTGGCGGAGGCGCTCGTAACTTTGTAACACCGAATGATATTGCCACTGCGTTGCGTAAGTTTTCGCACTTCCATTGGGTTCACTTCGCACACTTCAACAGTTCAGAGCAAATATATATTCGTTCGTTTTAATAATTCATTAAAATGAAGTCAATTTATATTACATTCATGATTATTATTATTATGTACCCTAATATGTTTGAAAACAAATTTGTAGGGTCACGTACTAGAGTATGCATAGAGTATACATATATTTACATAAATATGGTAAATATTTACGTATTTTTTCAAAAACTGAACATAATTAATCCATTTAATATCGTTTCTATATTTGTTCATTTTATTGAATAACAAATAAAAGAGTTCGTGCTGATTTAAATTTAGTGATTCCTGTGCTAATCTGTAACATGTGAATTAGGTATTCTACATCACCATCATTATCAGCGCCTTTCGGTACACTGCTGGACATTGGCCTTTCCAATATCATGCCACTGAGCTTGATCTTCAGCTCTTCGCATCCAATCGCCGCCAGCCACTTTGTACATATCGTCACTCCAACTAGGTGGAGGATGTCCGACGCTACCTTTGCCAAGACGTGGTCTCCACTCCAAAAAACGTCTACTCCAACGGTCATTGGTTCTGCGACAGATATGACTAATCTACTGCCACTTCAGATTGCTCATCTTATTAACTCTACACACTGTTTATTACATGAATAAATCATAATTATTATAATGTATAAAAACATATGGTTCAATGAAATCATAAATTGTTCAACTGTATTATACGACAGTAATTTTTGTGTTCTGTGGCACAATAAAAATAGTGTTGTGTTGTGAGAAACGTCGAGAAGGTAAAGCTACTTGAAAACTTTTAAATTAATTATAGTAACCAGTTTTCCCTGAATTGACGGCCAATATTAAGGGCCAAGGTGATCTGTGATCTGTCAACAATGTTAGTGTGATTGTATATGTATACGATACACATTAATTAGCAAAATATAACAAGTCGAATGTTGTTTTCGTACGATTATCACGCATGCTCAATATTTTATCATTTTCCAATTGTTATTCTTATGTCAAATAGCATGAGAATGTCGGTCATTCCAGGATATGTCCTTGCCTAACCCAAAAGTAGTATGAACGTGCCAAACTTTTACCGATGTTACCAGAATGTTAACGCTTCATGAATTTTCGTAAATGGGTACTCCGGTCCAGAATGGGACTATACTTCGAGAATCGGAGGAACATAATTGAAATTGACCTCTCGTTGTAAATTTTGAGACTACGATACTACTAGCTGTAACATGCCATGTGGAAGGTATATACTTCTCTGGTTGCGATAAGACGATGCACAATATAGTCTAGAACCATCGTTAGCCACTCTCAATGTGGTTGTAAAATAAAATGCTCCCTCCCCTCATATTCCGCCTAACTTCCATTTCACCCAGTCTTGCCATATGCATTGCACATGTCTCCAGTATAGGTATCAGTTAAACGACACACTTTCAGTGAGTTACAAAGAGAAAACTATGAGAACGCTAATTATAAGGACGAGGCATTTCAACTAAGGAGTAAAGGATACTGCAGGCCAAATGTACAGAATTAGTAAGCATGGGTTTTTGATTTTTCATTCTGGGTCTGTATTTAAGGGATTATTTTAATCGCCCCCTTCTGTCCAAGTCAAATAACTTGTAATTTGGATTTATTTGTTTCTTTATTCATTTAGGGGCAATAAAGTTTATTACAGCTAGTTAATTACAAAACAATAATTTACTGCTTAGTTATCTTCAGGTTTACGTAGCTTATAGTTTGTTGTAAGCCATTTGGGGAGGAGGGGGTTGTACACAATGTCTTTATACGTTAAGACTAAGTAGTATGTGGACTATGTCATTGATTTTAAAATAAAGCCTATATTAATTAGACTCTTGTTATTCGTGGGAGTTTACTACAATTATCTGCCTACATATTCGGCGATTACAGGCGTGATTTTACGTTACATGGTTGTATCGACTCGGATATGGTCTCGGCTGGCGTGATTTTGATGGGAATCTTAAAAAACTTTTGTTTACTTATAGATATGGAACGCGAACGCAGTGGCGAGTAATCGTTACGTCAATATAGAATTTAGCTGAAATTAATATCTGTAAACTTACTGAATTCAATATACATGTACGAAAGACTTATCAATACGGCGGAGCAATAATCGCTACACTTAAAGCGGACAATAATCGTTGTCCATAAGTGGAGAGTAAATGTTTGGCGCCGTCCGAGGGAGAGGTAGCGGGTTCGACGTTATCTTGACCCACATACGGCGCGTGACCGCGCACACGGCCGGTGCCTCTACACGCAAGCACTCTCCTCGTATTTTGGCGGAAAAAACATACAAACACAAGATAACATAACGCCAGTATTTCCGCGAAAGGGTAGGCAGAGAAGTGTAGTACAAACATAACGCTTTGAACACAACTATCCTAACAAATGTTTTCTAAGGCGTGTGAGGTCTGCCAACCCGCACTTGGCCAGCGTGGTAGACTATGGCCTTAAGCCTCTCATTCTGAGAGGAAACCCGTGTCCAGCAGTGGAACGATAAAAAGGGTCGGGAGAAAAAAACATCCTAACATAGCTTGAAACTATGAAGATGGTAAGGAATGAACATTTTTAAAAAATCTCCTTACAAAAATTTAATGATGACTAATTGTTATAATTAAACATTTCATGATAATGATAAAACAAGATGTATAGGCTTAATAACAGATAAATAATAGATAATACTCGGGACATCTCCACACACGGCCATCTGATCCCAAACTAGGCAGACTCTGCGTTACGGTAACCAGATGGCTGATAAGCTACATATAAATGTATACTTATAAATTTTAGGGTGTACAACAATCACTACGAAGTGTAAATAAAAGCTACGGAAATATCAGTCAGTGTACGTACTAGAGAGATGCTACTAAAAACCTTTATCTCTTACTATCATTTAGCAGCCATTCAGATACATTGGACACAGGTCTTTCCCTTGTGGCGCCAATTTACCAGGACTCTCTCCTGTGAATAGGTATTAGAGAAACACCTGACTGTTGTTCAAAACCTCCTTCAGGTCGTCACTCCTCTTGCCGCGAAGTGGTCTTTATTTATCCTACCAAGCCGATTCCTGTTCTAGAACCCTTTGTCAATCGACACCCCGCGAATATTGTGGCCTCCACATAGCCATTACATTTCAATAATTTTGTGGATTGTTGACTTTAAGACTTTAAGAATCCTTACAAATACACCAGCTCGGAGAGCAAAGCAGATTTTGGTCGCATTTAAAATAGAACTTTAGCACACTTCAATAAAGCATATTTTCACATTTCATTATTTAATCAGAACCG
Source organism: Apyrrothrix aesculapus (assembly GCA_018245815.1). NCBI lineage: Eukaryota > Metazoa > Arthropoda > Insecta > Lepidoptera > Hesperiidae > Apyrrothrix > Apyrrothrix aesculapus. The sequence continues at coordinate 7,284 of DWEH01000527.1, read as the reverse complement.
CTCGAGCATCCCCTTACCATAAAACAATTGAATTATAAAAATATACTTTATTATATATACGATCAAAATTGTGTTATGCTCTCCGAGCCGGTCTATTTGAAAGGACCCTTATTAATCTACGGATTTCAATGTAAAAATACTGCCGAATAGAGAATAATTAAGACTAAGTTTATAAATATTAGAAACTACTAAATATTACTTTTAGTATAGCTACATTGATGAGATTAAAATTAAAAATATAAAATCAATAATGTCTTTTTGAAACCATATTTAGCCATACTCCTCTGCCTACCTCTTCGGGGATTACAGGCGTGATGGTACGTTTCCGTAACATATACTTGTATATGTTGTACATACATATAAGCAAAGCAAGCATTTATGATCAAAATGTTTTTTGAACACGTACACGTACACGTTGTAGCGATATAGGTGAAATATTTTACATGTTCTTTACAGATTCCATTTTAAATTTAAACTACATATTTCAATCTGCGCTAGATAGAGATTTGATTCACGAAAGCTTGAAGAGGATCTATAACAAGTCGAGGCACGATCTATACAATCACGAATGGCTCAAATTAGGCAAATCTACTCAATTTAGTGGATTTCGAAAATCGTTCAGTAATATCGTCCGGCTTATAGCATCAAGATCATTTTAGTTTTAAATCATTACACGTTTAATCTAGCGACAATTTTTATTTCATTTATGGAATTTTTATATAATAACGAACGTAAACGTAACATCACGCCTGTAATCCCCGAAGATGTAGGCAGAGGAGTGTAATACACTCCCACATTTCACCAGTTACGTTTACGTCCCAATATGGAATAGGTGGTGAGTACTTACAATACTATATAGTAGTATACTATAATACTATATTACTATTAAGGTATTACTATAAATTTACTCCTTAATCCAGAATTTGAACCCAGGACTGTCACAGCAGTCATCTCGCAACCACTTGACCAACAAGGTCAAATCACAAATATGGGAAATAATGGTCATGGGATTTCAAAAGAAGAGAATACATTTTCTATAAAGATGAATTGTTTAAAAGTGCAATTTTTCTACTTACTGTTCTATATGCATTGTTACTCATTTCTGTCACCAACACATCTGCAGCTGATCCACTCAGAATTACAGTGATCTTTGAAAATTGGAGAGCAAGCATATGTGCCTTTTAGACATCATAATAATATTATCATAAAATAGATAAGTAACTGAGATTAATATTAAGTTGGCAAGCAATTTTAATAATAGTAGTTAAAATTGAAAGGGAAAAAGTATAGGGATTTATGCGAATGAATATTAGTATGAACATCAATCACAGAATTAGTTGATTACGTTCCGCTAATCATTGCCTTGTCTACTTTATTGCTATTTATTGTAGTTTGTTGTCTGTCACATAGTATCACCTATACGTAGGTCTGACTGGTAAAGAATATCGTTAGACATTAAGTCCAGCCTTTGTAATCTGGTTTTAGGTTAACGATGAACGACCAATAAATAATCTCAGATAAGGGACACGCTAACGATCCGTGATATCTAAAATTCAAATTGCTTGACTTTTGTATTTTAATACTTTCAAGAACAATGTTGTCCAGGTAACAAAGACAACTTGTTTATAAAGTGGCATGTCAGTTTATGTTCGAAATGAAATGCTTTAACGATTTTCATTATACATATGTACATTTTAATGTTATATTTTAGTGGCTTTTAAATTTGTTTATTTGGCAACAAATTTAAATAGTAATTGCTCTAATGGTAATGATATTATTATTATATTTATGTTTAATTTTTCTTGGCTACTGAACAGTCTTAATTGAATCTATCCAGTTTTCGGAGATAATGCTTTATTGCATAATAAGGTATAATTTTCCCATGTACCTTTCCTGTGTCTATAAGGTAGTAATCAATATTTACTACCTTACTACATTACTGCCTATAAGTCAATTCAATGGTTTCAAGACTCGATACAACTGCTTATCGTTTTAATTCTATTACAATTTCCTTATTCTCGCCCTACAATTCCTTTCCTACAATTTCCTTTAAAACCATAAATTCATGTATAAAAGAATACTGAAAATCCTAATCAGAACAGTACTTCTTATAATGATATCAATACAATATCTGTATTTATCACGTAAAAATAATAATAGGATCAATAGAATATGTGTATGAATGATTGAAAAATAGTGATATGATCTATACAATAGGTACATGTATGATGTAAAAATAATAATTGGATTGGATAATAAGTGTATGTAATATGTCAAAAAATACTAGGATCCATACTTAACTTTTAAATTTAAACTATAGTTAAAATAATAACCACATGTAAATAATATCCACACCGAAACACTTCTTCTGAAGAAAATTATATAATTCCTTGTTTATTACAGTCTATTTGGTAAAATTAAAAAATTTCATTTTGTCCTCACATATGCGGTCTGACAATGATGCGGAGCTAACTTCAAAAATACATAACATAGCGAACAAATAGAATTTTATTTGGTTATACTAATCACCAAAATGTGTCTAGTTTTTATAGAAATTTACTACATTTATTTATAAATTTACATTGCGTATGGATCACTAATTTACTACAATTGCATGAGATGCTCTGCACTGATGTACTGAATGACATTGTTTATGATGGATTTCAAATTCACAATACGTAACGTAACATCACGCCTGTAATCCCTGAAGAGGTAGGCAGAGGAGTGCAGAACTCTCCCACGTTTCACCAGTTACGTTTACGTTCCAATATGAAATAGGTGGTGAGGAAATTCACAATACTTTCTGCATAACTACTTAAAAGCACAGGGTGGTCGAGATCTGTATTATTGCAAGCATTTTCCATTCTCTCTTTTCTACTATTTATCTTATATGGTGATTAGTTAATTGTAGTAGCTCTTTATGGACAGCTGAATTGCCGTTTCAGATGTTCAGGTAAATTTTGAAATTCACTCCGCACCATTCAATAGGTAACTCATTAGGTCTCCCGAACCCGTTGCTACTGCTATTTACACAACAAAACTTACAAACTACGCTTATTACAAGGTGTCTATAATAAATACGGTACTTAGACCATGATACGATAACACACGATTACAATATGTTCACGCAGTTTCGACACTAGCGTCCCCTGCAGTGCCATGTTGGCTTCAGTACACCTGGAATCAATTAAACAATCATGTTTATTTATTTATTCTTTATTATACACCATCACAAGTTTAAAAAAGGGCTAATTTAATGCCTGGTGGCATTCTCCACCAGTCAATCATTGGAGATTAATAAAAAATATAAGACATAACGGCAAGCATTATTACAAAACAGTGCCTACAAAAATATATAAGAAGCACACCAGGTCTGTAAGGACAGAGATATTTAGAGCTTGGTGCTTTCTGACTACGCCCTAAGGAACCTGGCGCGACGTTATAACATATATAGCACAACGTCTGAGCGTTACTTCCGTCAGAAAAAAAATCTGGGTTACCCTCTGGTAGCGCCTAAAGAAGTTTTACTTCAAGAACAATAATAAAGTACATGAAAGGAACACAACGAACTGCTTTATAGTAGAAGAGAATAAAAACAGAATTGTCATGACATATAAAAGAGAAGTCATAGGATAGGCCGTAAGCGGTTTACTTAAACTGGTTAAAGATATTTGAAGACCAAACTCAGCGGCGCGGCTTGGAGGACGCCAGTGTCTTGCAGTGGCCTGATGACGACTAATGATGATGGAATTTATTATGCTAAGATTACATTGCACTATGGCGTATTAAATTAATATTAGCACCAAAGCCATTAAAAGTCAATGGTGAAGTCACGTTGAATTTAAGAAGAAATATGCAATGTATTTCAGTCTGAGAAATTCGTAATAGTTCATACTTAGTGTTTGGGGAAAGCAAATGTTGGAATTTTATCGTAGGCAGCACAGGCAGAGACCTCTAGTGTAGGCCTCTGAGATCGAGGCAATCTTTATCCATTGTAAAGAAGGGATCTGTAATGAGTTTTAGACCTTCAAAATGAGTTTTGGAATGTCTGTTTAATATAAGCTGAAGTACCTTAAGACCGTAAGCCATCTCGTAACCACCTTTGCTTTGCATTTGGTTTTGGATGGAGTGCAGGAGCGAAGACGGCATGTCCACGTCCGTAGACCCTGGAATTAAGACATGGATTGGGTTAATTTTAAGTGGACTTCTTACGCCTCGCTGTCGGATAATCTCCATCGCCGGGGGTGCGCAACCTTTAAATTTGTTCAAGGTTTCACACCGCTCCTAAGGGTTAACAAGATAAACAATTTAAAAATCGGTATGGACATAGGACACTAGCTGCTTTGATCCAAGTATACATTCAGATCGCGCGAAATGTACCACAGCGTTAAGGGCTACAAGCGCTTATGGAATGAATAATTATGTTGAAAAAATAACATACGAGTTCCTCGATTACTTGTTTTCGTTTGTCATTTGCATTACATAAATAAATATGTATATTACATAGACTGCCTGCCTGCCTGATGTAGACTGTCTCGTTGGTCGTGTTGGTTGCGAGCGCGACTGCCGATCGAGTAGTCCTGGGTTCGAATCCCCAGTCGGGTACTATTTATTTTTTCTAAAATTAGAATTTCTAGTAGTGGCTCGGAGTCAGGATTTCTGCCCGGTGTATGGCAATAGACTCATTACCTATTCTTTATTGGGAAGTAAACGTAATTGGTGAAACGTGGGAGTGTACTACACTCCTCTGCCTACCTCTTCGGGGATTACAGGCGTGATTGTACGTTTATATGTATATTAAATTAATAAATAAATAAGTCAGTAACACAAAAACCGGAACCAGCGTACGTGCATAAAAATACTGATGAATGTAGAAGAAGCACGTCAGGCCTGTAAGGGTAGAGATACATATTTGACACTCGGTACGCTCTGCTTACCCCGTAAGGGACCTGGTGTAACGATGTAATATGAATAACAATAAAGTAACTAACAGTATACATGATTGACGCAGCCTCTTCATATCAATTTTTCGACATCTCAGAGATACATTATCATGGCAAAGTCTTCTTACTTCATCGTAGTTACCAAATATCTTATTATCTTGACATATAATGCGATGAAAGTAAAGATTTCCATATAATATGAAATATGTATTATTTATCTTAAAGGTGTATTTTTTTATTTATTGTTACGCCTGATTTACAATTTTGTTACTGTTGGGTCAGGTTTCTTCTCCAATTTCCTTTCCGAGGCCAACTGAATTGAAACCATATTTCTTGTGAACATGATTGTTTACTACCGAAAGTTAAATTTAGTTAAGTTCTAATTGATAGGGGAGTTAGAAGTCTCCGAAACTGGCGTGCATGTATGAAGAGAGTCATAAATGTGGGAGAAGCACGTCAGGTCTGTCAGGATGCTCACTGCCTACCTTGTAAGGGACCTGGCGTGAGGATATACATGTATGTAATACCAACAGATAGCAGGTACATGAGTACGCCAATGACTGTCGACAATTGGGTAATATCTTACAAGTTGCTATGTGCATTAAATGGCAATATAAAGAAAGATAATAATCTCAAGACATGATCACTTATTAGCGCAGGAAGGTCAGTCCTCAAGTCTGCATAACACCTTCTGACATTGCGCACGTAACTTACAGTTCTGTCTAGAAGTATACGTTCATTCCATATGCATGATCGCAACAATATTCGTTATGCAAACTTTAGCTTTGTTTGATGGATGCATTTAAAAATATTTTTCTTTGACACGACCAGTATCGTATTTTTAAACGTCCTAATCGGAAGTCAGTATCGTCAGAAGGCGAACCCGGCGTGCCTGTATGAGGAGATTGATGAATGTAGAAGAGGCACGTCAGGATATATCTGGAAGGATAGAGTGATTTGGCACGTAGAGAACGTGAATAGAATTGACCTTTTGCCTAGTTTATTTAATAACCAGCCCTACTGTCACTCTTTATATCATTTCACTATTCGTATTAGTGCAATTTTGTAAATCAAACAAAATATTGTAAGAATTTAGTGGTTACGAATTTTAATTTTAAGATCTATTTAAGAGTCCATAACTTTATTATGTAAATAAGGTCTCTGGTAATGCGTCTTGTGCTGATCGGTACATAGCTAGCCACCTCGGCCATCTGAAGGACATTCGAGTAATGAGTCAGCAATTGTTACTTTACTAAAGAGTTGTTTTGACAGCTCCGAGCAAGCCTCTCACGCGAGGTCGCACTTCGATGCAATCTTGAGTTGTTTTGTTGTACGAACGAAGCCTTAGGTACGACATTGGCGTTCAAGGGACACGAACGGGCAGGTATTGTGAAATCGATAAATATTTGCAGGCAATTCTAGTTTTGTAATGATTCAAGAATTTATATTGTTATTTAATTATCATATATTGTTATTTAAAATATTTTTTACACACTAAACTGTTTTTGTACGATTTAGCTTTATGCAGCGTTATCATGGTTACTTTTCTGTTGATGAAGTTGCCGAAATCCAAAATTCTATAGAGTATTATTACTCAGTTTACTTTAAATTGTGAAAATGAATACCTTTTATCCGATTCGCTTTCGATAAAATGTACATAGATGCTGTGAATGGACCGTATTTATAAATTAAATGTATAAGAAAAAAACTTATAGGGATTAATATACATTGATATTGATTATTAAGTAAATGCACAAAATTGAGATAAATTTTGCGGAGTTATTTTGATCCAATCCGGAAATGCAAAGTTCAATGGCGGGACCCCTCAAGTACCGAAGTGACCTCAGTCGAAGGTCTCCTTAATGACACTTCAGTTCCAAGTAGGTGCTCGAACTGAGACTTCGCGAAATTGTCAAAAAAGACGTTTTCATTTAATACAATGCTTCACGTATCATTAACGAGATTTATAACAAGAATAATTACTATTCTAGAAACGACTTCCCTATTTTGTAGTATTTAAATAATTTTAGGGTCTCAGATAAAAGGTTTGAGAAATAAAAGAGCCTCTTTGTGTTACCTTTACGACCTGCGAAATTCGACTGTCGTTCATAAAACTTTGAACGTTATTGAGGTTTTTACGTTAAAAAGTATACCTCTAAAAACCTCTACTCTCTGCTATTGTTTTATATATTATATGTTTGACACCATTGACATATTGGTAACAAAAATCACATACATTCTTCTTTATATAATCTGTAACTATTCTAAATCTGGCGCACTCGTGTGTGCGCAGAATATTATTAAAGGGGGTTAGCGAGATTTCTCTTCACGTATTAATATA
>DWEH01000526.1:0-11474 GCA_018245815.1 Apyrrothrix aesculapus | reverse complement strand
ATACCGCGATCAGCCAACGCGACACTCAATCTTTATATTAAAAAGTAATGGCCCAAATAAACACTAAAATATCATAGTTCTGCGTCTGTTAAACAATACACTTTAAGCCCACTTTATACCGGTGCTCGTATAACATACATATGCTTACATGAACACGGCCACATTATCGCCGCATCAGGTGAGGGCTGCGGGTTCTGCAGTCATTAGTAAATACGGTGGAACTTAGTTAAACCATCTTTGAATATGTCATAATATGTAGTAATACAAATTATTATATTGTCGAGTCAGCGCTCTCACGGGGTAGACAAAGAGCACCGAGTGCCAAATGTCTGTATCCTTCCGGAACTGACGTGCCTGTTCTACGCTCATCGTTGTCTTTTCAACTTGTCAACCCGGTTTCGTAGACTGCTTACTCCCCAATCAGCCAGTATCTGACATGTTCGGTCAATATACCGTTCGGTCGGCACCTGCATCCATTAATATTCGCATTGTAAATATTGTCTTAATGACGCTCTTTGCGCGCTCTTTCAGCATAGACTTGACTGGAGGACTGATCCAACCCAACTTGTCCTGCTTGGTACATACATAATTGTTAACGTGCTTTTGTTTAAATTTTCCAGTTCTCCTCATGTCCTGGTTCGGAGTGGACCAAGTAAAAGGAAACTCGTGCATCCGTACTGGTAATACGCAACTTTTAGTACGTACCGAAAACAAGTGTTGTGACGTCTTCCTAGATGTGAAATTAGATCGTGTGTTGTATTCCTTTCTGAACGTCGATATCGATAAACTATCTTGTGTGTACCCACTAGCTTACGATGTGTTTTATTGTTGTACAACAAGGGAAAATGCGCAGTTCAACTGTCGATAAAAGAATTGCCTTATATTAACTTATTCATCCAAATTGATTACAAAGCCATGTATTTATATCGCAAGCATTACTTTAATATTTTTTGTAAGGTCTATGTGTATTTTCTCTAAAGTTGTTTGGAAATATCTGCAATAAAATCGATATCCTATACTACAGATTATTTCCCGCGATAAATTACATAACTAAACCAAAAAAAACTTTTATATCCATGAGTTAAGTTTAAAATGGAATTTCATATCGATATCGACATTCTCAAGAATATTCTTTGTATGTTGTATGTTACTACACGTGTTTGGGTGTCCACAGGAATGTATGTTGCCATGTTAAGAGTAAAAAGGAATGGGTAATTTAAGCATGATACTGTTTTTTTTAATTTAAAATAGACATAAAACACTAAACATCGTCGACAGACCACACCAACTCCTGTGAATAACTGACTGACTGTGAATAACTAACTGACATTGCAGAATCCATAATTTAATTTCACCGAAATTATACTTATCACGATACTAAACAATTGGTAAGAGACGTGTCAAAACATGCTGTGCTCGGGCGAACTTTTTAATGGGTGTAAAAAAACCAAAGAATCGTATTCAAAATTTGTAATTTGCCTCGATTACCATTTTTTTGCATTACCATGCAAATTTTTTTTTATGTAAGAAAAAATTTTTTATTATATTATAACATTAAAGGGCTTTAATTTTATGGTGATCAGGATGACAATTTTTGGAAAATTACTAATTTTATCACATTATATCCTGTGTTTTTGTGCTGTAGATAACAGTTATGTATGTTTTCATACGTCATTCTAATTTTAATAGCGGTTTCTTCGTCTTTTCAAAATTATTTATCTAGTTATGACCCAGTCTATGGTTTTATTTTCAAAATTTATTTTATTTTTCCTACGTTCAGTTATTTACAGGATCTTGATGAATCTTTTCTCTTCTGCGAGTGTACTTGTCTAGTGTGAGGGCTACTTTAACCACGAAGTGTTTCCTTCTGAATTTATAGGTTCCAGTGTAGTCTTACAAATTGAGTCTTAATTATTCTCATACATATGAATGTCACTAATGCGAAATCGAACGTAGTGTTGTATTCCAATTATTTTTTAACTATTCGTATTTTAAACCAATGGTACATGATAGACGATAAGGCCATAAATCTACTGCAGTCCATTACTGCGACTTTAATTTCCGTCGTCTTAATTTCAACTATTTAACACATTTTCTAAACTTGCGCGTTTAAAGTTTTCTCATGTAGTCTCCTTTAGTCTCCTCCCCGATTACATTCGAGAATAAAATTAGTTACTGTATTTGCACACCGGGCATCATTACCAAATTGACAGATGACGTCCGATGCAAGTAGCGACATCTGGGGGTAAAAGTGGAGTAGCCCTCACGATATAGCTTTGTGTATTTACTTTTTGTTTTTTACTAATGAAATCATGGATTTTCAGCGTTATGGTCACTAAGTCTGACTCCACTAGTTCAGGCCGAATGCCAGTGTAAGTACTCGTTTATTACACTGTAAAAGTTTAATTTTTAAATCCACGAAAACGCTTGAGAGCTTACGGTACAATGCCGAGTCATTGCTTATTGTAATGCTTTATAAATATTTGAATATTATCCAATTGGAATATTATTGGCATGTGCCTATTAACGAATTGTAACAGATTAAAAATATATCAAATAAAACAAAGATATTCATATATTTTATTTGTGTTGTATTTTAACACTTATTCTTGGGCGTGACACTACATACTGAACGTAAACTAACCTTAGACTGGGTCAATATAAAAAAATATTTTCTTAACTGTAGCAATGCTTTTAGATATATTTTAGTTACACTTATATGAGAGCGCATCTGTGTCGCTTCCTATCTCTTATCTTTGTGAAACTGTTCCACAAAAACACAAAACACTACCCCTATAGATGAACAGGTATGAGGTAAGTACTGAATACACGCTAAGTAGAACGGCCAAGCTTTTTGTTGATGCACGTTTTCAGTGAGCACTGTTTGTGAAATACTGTCTGTCGTATATTCACGTCTCCAGTCGTAGTAGAGACGTCTTTGTAGACTTAAGTTTAGGGGTACCGGCAGTGAGAAAATAGCGATACGTTTGATCTAGTACAAGTTGCAGGCGGGCGTAACATGAACATGTTTCAAGATTGTCTATCGGTTGGATAAATAAATCGTTATAAAATATCAATTTTATCTTTATATCGTCACACAGTTCCAGCAGGGTAGGAAGAGAGCAGTTTTTTTGTTCATATGCTATTGTATGATAGTTAAATAGAACCGTAGTTATGGGATAAGACTAACTCGCACGTACTTCACCTCGCGGTTACCGTAACTCGCTGTGGACTGGCCCGAGATGTGTCGATCTCTGGGGACGTACTATTCATGCACCTGTGAAACCTTATATAGTCAAGAATATACATATGTCGCACTTTTCGTGTAATCCACATACTACGTGCTACCAGCCCTACCTAATGCTAATTAAATTTGTGACGTACCTATGTACTACACGTAAAATATTATTATTATAACGTGACGCCGGATTTCTTATGGCGTAGGCAGAGAGCATGGTGTGACAAATATCTCTAAGACCTTGACCTTGCGACCTAATTACAGACCTTGTGTGCTTGTATATCTTACATAATACTTATTATGTAACTCTTACTGTTTCTCTTCAACGGAGTTTTGTTAGTATTGATTTTAATTACATTTAATTTGTTTTATTCCTGTTATAAATGATCAAATAGACAGTTGAGTCAAGTCGTAAGCGGGCAGCGACATTCGGCTGGTCTCAGTTACTTATGTAGTATTTGTGAAGACAGTTTGGGAACTGAAAATGTTATTTTTTCCCGTTTCGATAATGATAAGTTTTTTTCCTAAAATAATCTTATTTTAATATCATCACGTCAAGTCCTTTCGGGTAAGGCAGAGAAGACGTAGTTCCAAATATCACTAATATCCTTGCAGACCTGCCGGTGTTTCTTCCACATTCATCACTCACTTCGTACATCGTCAATCAGAACTTATTTGGTCAATATAGGTGAGTGCTGGTCTCCCTCGATGCCTAACACGAACATCAGACCTATTATAGCTTGATACGCTTAGGCGTTTGAACTTAGTGATTACATTGCAGTGTGTTAGTCGAATGCATGCTATATATGATTTAAAATACATTTTCCCTCATGTACACCAGTCGACCAACTGTCGACAATTCTATAATAATACGTTAATTTAATAAGTTAATAGAATAATATGTCGAGGGTTGAGGTGGTGGGAAAAATGATGAAACCTCGTTCTCTTGACAAGTGAAGGTTGTCATTATATTACGTTATATAAGTGTTAGTTACATGCAGCGTAGCAGTGATCCATGTCTCGGGGAGAAGCCCCGTCGGCCACGGAGGTAACAATGATACCGACGACAGTGAGACCATCTCTAGCAGAACTTCAGCCAGCGAGCGGCGCTGGCTTTAAACAGTTTTTAAAGTGAAGATAGCAACAGACGAACATACAGCAGTCATAAATGGCCGCTGTCGCCCATACACGTCTGTAAGCGACCTCGAACAGGACTGTTTTACTGTTACTGTTGATCCTCTATCAAAGTCCTATAAGGTGGGATAGCAGTCAAACGTGGGCCTATAGCTAAATTTAAAAAAATACAGTCCATATTTGCAACTCTCGCTTCATATGTATTCGAGGTCACTCGGACACCTGTCCAAAAGCTGTCGTGATAATTTGAGTTCATCATTATCATGAATCCTTGTATAGTTCTACTGTGGGGGTAGGTAGGGACTAGCTAGGAAAACTACTAAACGTTGTTTTTAGTAGTTACATGGTAAAATAAATGTTACAAATATTTATTGAAACAGAACGAGGCTGTTATGGCTTGACAAGACAGCTTGTACGAATTTTAGGTAGTTTTAAGAATTTCGAAAGCTTGCGAATTGGCTGTTATGATTGCCAATATTGCACAACGTGGATCATCACGCCTCTATTTCCCCGAAGAGGTAGCCAGAAGAGTTTAGTACACTCCCACGCTTCACCAGTTACGCTATACGTCCTACCATGGAATAAAGGAGAGCCTATTGGCGTACACCGAGCACACATCCAGACTCTGAGCTACTACTAGGAATTTCAAATAAAAAAAAGTCAATAATGCTTGACCCGGGGAGTGAACCCGGGACCTCTCGATCAGCAGTCGCGCTTGCAAGTACTCGTCCAACGAGGCAGTCAATGGTCTGTGTATGTAATAGTCGTTGAGAGAAACGTATGAAACCGATGCCACTTTATAAATCCACTTTGTAATGTAACCTTACATAGGTAATAACTTGTACCCACTGTATACGTGTGTCGATGTTCTATGGAACCGTAAACCAAACCGACAAAAGCAAAATAGAAGAATATTTCGTTATAATACAGTAAAGTTACGTGTATGTCAAAAGATTTCTTTTAATGAATATTATAATTATGCCACCGTAAAAAAATTAAAAATGTCAGCCCATTTATATATGCCAAGGTCGCGAAAACTGCTACATAGAAAATCTAAGCGCTAATGTATGCATCGCGTGACTTAAGTTAGCATGTGTTTAGCATCTAGAATAACCTAGGTTACATAGCTACGTAAACAATTATAAATGCACATAGATTACGTGCTTAGGCTACATTTACACTAGCGTTTTATTTAGGAATGGTAGGCCTCGTAATGTTTCGCGGCGAGCGCCCTTAAAAAATAACTTTCTGTGAAAGACAGTTTGGTGTGAAAATGAGAAAGGGCATGGTCCGATGGTTCAGACATGTAAAGAGAATGGCAGATGAAAGAATAACAATACAGTTACAGTGCGAATGTTGATGGACGCACGTGCTGCAGGAGACCACGACTCGCCCATCGTGATCAAGTAGGTCAGATACTGGCTGCTAGGTGAGGCAAAAGTATCCGAAACTAGCGCACGTGTATGAAGACAGTGATGAATGTATAGAAGCGCGATAGAGCTGAAAGGATAGAGATATTTCGCACTCCGTGCTCACTGCCTGTCCTGTAAGGGAGCTGGCGTAACATAATAATTGTATATTACAGTCCATCGTCATCTCAAACAATAAGCGGCGCGTGTCCTAACAATAACATTATAATCGCTTGTACCTTCTGCCGGCTCTCACGACTGGCCACTACAGATTAGTTGGCTGTGCGGTTTGTCACAATTTCTGTACTTTGTTCCGTAAACGAGCAACGATTGCAATTGTAGGTAGCCACTATATGTGATTGCACGCCACCTTCGCGCCCGGCACACCGCACGCTCGTGAGACTTGGAGAGTTTCCGATGTGGCTTGACTGCACACCCGTATTTACTGTCACGCTTGTTTCGAATACAGTTAGACAGAGAATAGCAATTTCCATCGTCTACGGTCCTGACAAACTTCTTTACCCAGTTCTACATTAATTGAAATCATATCGTTTATTCTATTAAAGATTTTCTTAATCTGTCCCTTAGGACTGTATACTGACTAGGGTCATGGAAAAGTTGCGTTTATGTTAATATAGAATGTGTGGAGACCTATGTAACAAAATACCGTTTAAGACGAGCGAGGACTGATGGCAATTAGCGACGTCAGATTACACTAATGGGTAGTAGCCCCAGGGCTAGCGTGACTGCGCGCTAAACCAAAATTATAATGAAAGTACTTAAATAATTGCCGTCGTTGTATATTTTATATTAATTTCAAGCTAATGTTATATAGCATTACTTTATAAAAATAAATTTATGTTTTGTTTTGTTGAAGTAACACGTAAGCCAGCGTAAGTACCAGATTACACAAGGCGATTTTAGGTCCTTTCATCTCCAGGATGAAAATGCCTTTAGTAACTGATAAATGTTTTCAGACTTATAAAACCGCACGCGGATGTTTTATGATTAATTTATAAATTTACTACTATGCAATAAAAAACGGGATTTTACGATTTTTCATAACTAGCAATGAATTCGGTCATTGTTGTGGACTGTCCAACAAAATATCATCAATAATGTATTCTGTTAATACTTCAATATTTTTTGGTGCACTTACGGCATCTAACGTTGATTCCGTTCAACAAATATGGGCATAAGTAGCAGAAGTGAACTAGGAACTTCGCTTCGATGACACAGTAGCGAGCGAGGTAGCGACGCGTCGCAGCCACGAGCGCTAGGCGGGGTCCGACTGCGGTAGGAGAATACTTGATCCTCGCAAGTACCTAGTTAATTTCTGCGTGTTGTCTTAAGGGCAGTTCTGCAGTTGGTTTAAACCATTTACAAAGACTTGACGTCACCTAAAGCTTACTTAGCTTTCCCTTTCAATATAATTCAGCATAATCTTTCTGCACAACAATAATTATTGCTTGTTGACAAGCGCGCGTTTGGATATCATGTGCCATGTAGCTCATAAGACGTCTTAAGTTGTTAAAACGCGCGTTATAAAAGAGCGCTCTAAAATGCCTAATGAGTACTAGCCGAGTCGAGAGCCGATCGAAGTAAAGGAATTGTTGCGTTGTTGTTGATTGTTGTGAACGCTCTGTCCCCAGCTCGGACCATTTACTGTTACGAGTGCGACAGTTGGACTGACTTCCGCTGCAAGGACCCCTTCAATTACACGGTGCTGCCGCGGGACCAGCCTCCCCTGCAGACCTGCAACGGGTGCTGTGTCAAGATGGTCCGCTACTCCAAGAGTCGTTAGTATTCTCGTTGGTCTTTGGAAAAACAACCTTTCCATGCCATTCCATATTATTATCATTATATCATCACGTCGGGTCTCACACGGGTAGACAAATAGCATCAAGCGCCAAATATTTTTCTGCACAGACTTGACATGTCTTCTACATTCATTGCTCCCTTCATACACATAGATCCATACGTACTTGCTCCATCACATAGAAATAACAGAAATCAGAAGTTTCTATTAATATCTTACGAATTTATAAAGAAAATATACTTTGTATACAGTTCGTAGCCGGTATAACTTCCAACGGACCGGTTAAATATTAAACAAAGTAAAAGAGATATACCGTAACAAAAAGCTGTACGATGGAATGTGGTTTGGTTGGATGTGGTTCCGCGTACACAGATATAAAATATTTGTGTAACCAAGTAAATGTGTGGCTGCGACCCATGAGTGGAATATTTTGCGACTGTAGAGGAGCTGAGATCCCATGCATTCTCATGAACTTTGCTTATACATTTTGCGAATGAACATTACGAGTGGTTGACCATTATTGCATACGACAACTGTTGGGTCCTGTACCGTCACCGTTCGGGCACGTCATTGTCCCCAGAAGGATGTCATTGCCCCAAACAGGCGGGTGTCATTATCCGCTAATCTCGTTCGCATAAAACTCGTGGACAATGAACGCAATAATATATGACTTGTGTACTTTTGTGTGGTTCCAGCGTACGAGGTGGTGCGGCGCACGTGCACCTCGCAGCTGCAAATCAACTTGTTCATGGTAGACCATGTTTGCATGATGGAAAGTACAGGCACCGGCCACATGTGTTTCTGTGAAGAGGACATGTGCAACGGCGCACCGACTGGCGAGCTCACGCTGGCGCTCACGGCACTCGCCTTGCTCGCATGTGCATGCTGCAGGTGAAGTAGGACGTAGGAGGCTACTAGCACGTGGGCGTCGATCGATTCGCGATGCGACAATCGCTAAGCTACATCGATACCGACTCGTTCGTTTGACAGCTCCGATGTGTCAAGTTGACAGCTGCGCGCCGCTCGATGAGTGTCGATGTCGATAATCGGTCGGCTGTGGCACGGCATAGCCCTAGAGGTTTATATACATTCTTCGTCCAACGTAGCGTACATAGTAGTTCATAGAGGGTGCTTAGTTTTCACGCAAATTATGTCTCGAATAATAATTAGGGACTAAACGAATAAAATTATGCGATCAATTTGGGAAATTCCGTTCTTCGAGCCGCGAGAGCTCGGCACTGTCACGAATGCATGACGATTTTTATAAATAATGTTAAGAGAAAAAAATGCGATGAATTTGACATGTATTATATTGGATATTGAACGAATATGGGAATATTATTAGGGTTATGAAAATTTCGAAGTGGAATTTGCGAGTTATTCTAACACGACTGTTTTGGTGTGAAAACTAAACGCTTGATTTTCTCGGCTATAAGGCAAAACATTTCATGTCCAGCATCTTTTGCTCTAAACTATCTGCGTACTTTAAGAGATTTATCAGTAAATGCATAGTTAGTATAGTTTCCTGATATCGAAATTCCAATGATGTCTAGCGTGTACATACAGCGAGACCACTGTAATCGGCAGTTTCAACGAACAGTTTCTCTCCGCTGCGCTTTCGAATGGTCCAAAAAAAAAAACTGCAGACCAAAATGAATTTGCTCATAGATGCACTTTTAAAATAGACGTGGAGCACTTTTTAGATAGAAAAAAAATATATATATGGTGATAAAAAATTACGTGAACTAAAAAATCTGCCGCAAACGTAAACTGATAAATATGACATACTAGTATTTAAATAATTACCAAGAACAAGTTATGTGACGTGATAATGTCGAGATATACTTTTCACCATTAAATTATCGGAGCTAATAATGCAAGAGTTTCGACGATTTGATTTCTTTGATAGCAATAATAGTGATAATGAACGGACGGCTAGGTCTGACGGGAGGGGCTAACGGTTGTAATCAGCGATTATTTTTGTGATTTTTAAATGTTTTCAATCAACGTATGTCGTCAAAAGCAGGCTGTCACTAACAGTTATCACCCAGTACGACATATTATCTTATCGCCATTCGCTTTCATACATTAGGCGATACCGGGGCACAGAAGAACATTTTATTATGTCCGTGGCTGATATTATAGAAGCAATGACAGACATTAATTAATTGGTTAACAGTCACGGACGCCAGCACCGACGCTGGACGCAATAGATTATGGCTCTAAACACAGACGCTCCGTGCGGAGCATGTGGCCCACACTGCGAGTAGACCTCACTACCAGCATGCCCGACCAGCGTTCGCCAGGTGCGTTGTCCTTTCGACGGCCTCCAATATCCTGCTGCTGCGAAAAAAACATGCCTGCGCTTGTAACGCAGCTGATCTGGCAATCCACTTTAATCCAATTTAATCCACCGTAGAATTAGCAAACCGGGATGCGGTCTATTTGGCTGTGGAGTACGCGAACAAGTAGCTGCGTCGGTTCCTAGTAATGTCCAGGTCGCTAAATGTAACAGAGTACTTCCATTGTGTGCTGTCGTTCTAGCAGTACTGGAAGTAGCGGAAGCGCAGGTGTGGCGTCCGAACACTTAAATAATCGCTCAATACAATCTCGTAACGGTGTATGGATTGGTTTGTTTAGACATAAGATTTGTTGTCCTCGTCGTGTACAAAGTACAAAGTAATAATAATAAAAATAATAACGCTTGTTTTAAGATAAATGAGAACGGGTTATATTTAATTAAAAGATTATTTACAATATTAAAATGTTACCAGATATTCGTTTTGATGTTATTTAATGAGTAGGTGCATTTACATAGATATTGGTTGATAAATCCACTGTGATGTGTACTGACGGAAACATATAAACTAAACGGTCTTTTTCGTGTCGTAGTGTGTATTAAACAACCATATCATTATGTACATGGCAAGGTGTGGCGCACTAGCCGCTGTATAAATACGAAATGAAATTTCGACTGCGACCCGACTATATCACGTTTTTATCGACGGGTTCGCGATCCGCACTCGGTACAACACTACCGAGAGGTCAAATGGCGACCGTTGGCGAGAGTGAATTTAATATAACATATTGGTTGTGTTTAAAACATATTATATTGTAATGTTGTAACACGTCCGCGCTCGTCCCGCGGCGTGCGCCCGGCTGCGGCCCTCTCTGCCAAATCTATGTAAATGTCGGCGCGAGGCATTGCGTGTTATTATCATTATATAAAATTCAGTGTGGTTTGACATACGGGTGAAACTAGGGTTACAATAATATATGTATAGCGGTAGGTTAGGGGCCGAGCGCCAGGCGGAGCTCGGGTTACGGCTAGGCAACTGAACACCAAATAATATTAAACGTACTATAGCGACTAGCTCGGTTTTATATAACGCTAATAGGCATTGTTAGCAGTCCGTTGCTAGTTCCCTCGCGTGCGGCGCGACACTGCCGCGGACACGTGCGGTCGAGCCGCGCGGCCGCCGCTGCGGCGCCGCGCGGCCCGGCGGCTGCGGCTGGCGATTATAAATAAGTGCTGTCTATTTACAAGTGTTCGAGTCTAGATCAGGATTTAAGATTAACGGAGTGGACGTTCTGAATTGTCTGCATATTATTATTTTACAACCAATTAAATTGGGTAATATATACGTACATAATATACTTTAAACTCGTAATTTTGCCATTTGCCCGTTCGATTACAACAATCAATTCTATTTTATATTTTTAGTATTCGATCTATAGAACAATTATATCATTTAGAAATTCATTTCCTTGTATGTTTAAGTATAATTTAGATATAGCAATATATCGTAATGATAGTGATATTGTATGTAAACATGACAATGTGTATAAATGTAACGATTAGCTTACTGTCGTG
>DWEH01000525.1:0-11474 GCA_018245815.1 Apyrrothrix aesculapus | reverse complement strand
GATTACCTAGCCGTGACGTCAGAATCTACGCCATAACACTGACAAGCGTTTTGGCGCGAACTTTAAAATTATAAACTAAAAATTAACTTTTTCTTGCTAAACCTTTAAATTTTACAGAAATATATTATCTTTTGTAAATATAATATATTTCCGAGCATTATAGGGCAGTTTTCCAAAATCTGTCATCATGCCTATTAACCTAAATCCATCATCTCAAATTTTGTAAATAATTGATTATTGATATAAGTTTTAGTTTCTTCAAAATTTGTAACCAGTATAAGATCATCTACATATACTGCTAGGAATGCTATATCTTTACCATGTATTTTATAATAAATGCAGGGATCAAGAAGTGACTGTTTTAAGCCAATTTCTTTCAGTGTTCCATCTAGTTTACTGTTCCATTGTGTACTGGTTTGCTTTAACACATACAATGATTTTTTCAATAAACATATTTGTTTACCAATTTCCACAAAATGAGGGGGTTGATGCGTATATATTTTCTCATCTACATCAACTTGTAGAAATGCAGAGACAGCATACATTTGATCAATATTCAAATTATACTTCACTGCCCAAGTCAGTAAGTGGCACGGAGTCTGGATTTGTGCCCGGTGTATGGCAATAGGCTCAACCCCTATACCATTGCGGATAGTAAACGGAACTGGTGACACGTGGGAGAGTACTACACTCCTCTGCACCCCTTCGTGGATTACGGGTGTGATGGTACGTTATGACAAAGAGCCCGCTACGCACGTCGGTGTTGGCGTAGGCCTCCTCGGCGGTGCACTCGGCCTTGCTGGTGGGGTTGGACAGCGCAAAGATGACGGGCCGCGCGTTGAAGTCGCCCATCAGCCGCAGGATCTCCGCCGTGAACGCGCCGCCGATGGCCGCGGCCCCTGGTGGATAGTTATAATATCCGGAACACAAATATACATACATATATGTCCATACCTATTCCATAGTGAGACGTGTAACACGGATGGTGGATCGTGAGAGTGTACAGTGTAGTGTCTGCCTACCCCTTCAAGGTAATACAGGCGTATCTATGCTATATCTGTCTTAAAAACAGGAGTGCGTGTATAAAGAAAATAATGAACATAGAAGAAGCTAATCAGTTCTGTAAGAATACAGATATTCAATGCATTCGATGCTTTCTGCCTACACGGTAAGAAACCTAGCGTGATGGTATTTTATCTATACGAAGTAAATGAACGAGCTAAGGGTTTTCTTAGTGATTTATCCGCATGAAAAATAGTGTACTTAAATACAATTTGTTGGTAATGTCATGCGCTCCTCTGTAATGATTAACTAGTATCTGGCTAGCCAACTAGCTACCCTACTTAAGTTATTATAATTTTATTACCTATTCTCACGTTCGGAACCTCATCAATATCCCTACCAAGAAGATCACCACAGGGTACCTTACCATCAACATTATGATAATGATGATGAGCATTAAGATGATGAGAATTATGCAATAATAATTATTCACCAATAAGTACAGACGGCTTGGCAGTCTTGACGACGTCGAGAAGGGTGCGGATGGGAGGACAGTCCTTGGCGAATTTCTCCTTGTGCTCGTTCAAGCCTCCCTCGGGGCGGTTTTTCACAATGAGCCCCTTGGAGTCCAACAGTTATTGTTAAATCCAGACTCCGAGCCACTGACTGACTGCCTCGTTGTTCGTGAGGTCTTGGGTTCAAATCCCGGGTCGAGTGCTATTGGATTTTTCTAAATACGCAACATCAGTAAAATACACGTTTTTGCCATTTTTTCACGTCGTCCATCATTTCTACGTCAGTTCGCCGCCGCCCAATTTTCTGTATGTCGTCTATAGCGCCTACAGATCTCTAGAAGCCGAAAAGGACTTATCGCTCGCTTTGAGAAATACTGCATTATACCATTTCAATGGAATTTAAGTGCAGCAAAAAGAGTTTGTGTAACATGTATCAACAGAATCCGCAAAAAAGTTACCATACCAAAAGGGATTATTTTAAGGCCCCAAGAGTACAAATACCGTAAGCGTTGGTAGGTCTTTTCAGGTTTAAAGTTTAAAAAAACTAAAAAAACATGCTTTTGTAAAAAAATTAACTAAGAAGTCGAAATTGTTATTTGATTTTATTTGAATTAAGCATAATGTAAAAAAGAAAAAATTATTGCAATGTAAAAAAACTGGGTTGCATGGTGTAAATAAATCACTTTAAAACACTAGATAATTTTTTCACAAAAGCGTGTTTTTTAGTTTTTTTTACTATTATTAATTTTTTAGTTGGATTTTTCATTAAGAAAACATTTTTTAATATTACATATTATTGCATTGTAACGGTCCTTGATAAGTATGCCAAAATTCAAATTAATCCGACGTTTCAAAGTCGGCCAAAATCACGTTCAAAGTGTCCGTTACAAACATTCATAGATACATACGACCAAAGCTAATATAAGAGTGTTAAAAATAAACTCGTTTTTAACACAATGTGCATGTGTGATCCTTGTTGATCACACCTGATCCTCGATAATCCCTGATCCTTGTTGATGTGCCTTCATCTTCCTGTCCTCATTGCACAAATCGTACACAGGTGAACATCATATCATCGAGCAACGCTATTAGCATCTTCTTCAATTGTATACATTGAGACGGACTGGTTGCGAGCGCAATTTTCGATCTAGAGGTCCTGGGGTCAAATCCCAGGTCGAGTACTATTAGATTGTTCTAATTTATACTTAAGAATTTCTAGTAGTGGCTTGGAGTCTGGATCTATGCCTCACCCCCTATTCCATAGTGGGGCGTAAAAAAAACTGGTGAATCGTGGGAGTGTACTACACTCCTTTGCTTACCCCTTCGGGGATGACAGTGATATTCCGTTTAAAATTGAATAATAGGTGTCTCTTTAGGCTGCTTCGTTGGTCTAGTGGTTGCAAGCGCGACTGTTGGACAATGGGTCCTGGTTTCGATTTTCGATTATGGCAAAGTATTATTGGGTTTTTCTAACTTAAAATTACCAATAGGAACACGGAATCTGGATTTGTGCCTGGTGTATGTCAGTAGTCTCTCTGCCTATGAGATAGGACGTATAACATAACCTTTGAAAACTGGAAGCGCTACATTTCTCTGCCTACCCGTTCGTGGAAACAGGCTTGATCTCTTTAAACATGATTCAGTTTAATTCCAACTAACAGTTTTTATATTGAATTTGCGTGTCATAATAATAGTTACTCTATGTTAAGGCGCCATAGAAGGTGCGGGTAGCGGGGCTAGGGGGGAGTCGGCCGACGCCCGAACGAGCCGGCCGCAGCCGACGGCACTTGGGCTACGGACCCGATTACGCGCGCGCGCATACCGATTGTACTATTCTTCATTTTTGTTCATACTATTGTTCACTTTTACTTAAATACACTCGTAAAACACCAAGGGCTTCATCCATTTATTTTACCACAATTGTCTGTGCTGGGACAATTTT
Source organism: Apyrrothrix aesculapus (assembly GCA_018245815.1). NCBI lineage: Eukaryota > Metazoa > Arthropoda > Insecta > Lepidoptera > Hesperiidae > Apyrrothrix > Apyrrothrix aesculapus. The sequence goes on along the minus strand of DWEH01000525.1, from coordinate 8,015 downwards.
TGGCGACCGTGACAGGACACGAGGACTGCAATCTTCGAATACAATGGCGTTTACCAGCGGTGGCACCTAGAAACCACGTGGAACCTGACTTGGCGGGCTGGCTGCTAGCGGAGATTACGTAAACAGGGGAGTGTTCCATCCGTGTAATCCTATCCTTAATTCCAGTTTTGATTTGTGAGTAATTGTGTTTAGTGCAAATCCGAGTGAGTAACATTTTTATTTCTTACAATCACGACGCATTGCTTACAAATTAGAAAATATTTCTGGTTTGTACGGATACGAAGTGAACATAGCGCATCCATAGCGTAAGTACGTAAATATTTATGCATAGTGCACCTATAATTACTTACGCGTGTTTCCTTTAAAAAAAAGAGCACCGCTTGAGAGGCACATTGCTGCGCATACGAGTATACCTACTTAATTCACGCCTTTATTTCTGCGTACTATAGGCACCTTCTTTAATTTTTCTTTAATACTTGCATTATCATTACAACCATCCGTAGCTAAAAACCTATCACGCTGCTTACATTAATAAATTCTTGTTACGTAACCTTTGCATTTTCCATCTTGCATTTCTCTTTTCTTTCTTAAATTGGCTAAATTATGCAATTCACATTAAAATCAATCCATAATTAGCTTATTGCATTAAATTCACGCGCAATTCAACGCACATTCCAGGTTGTCGTGCGGCACAGAAGGTGCGCGTGAACTTTGCCGCGCGTCGAAACTTTGCCGGCGCAGCGGTCACGCCACGGCGGCGCACGTGCCCAGACCCACTGTTGTTGTACGCAGGGAGGACTGCAATTAACTACTGGTTTTTTTTGGTTTGGTGCACAGTTATTCACTTTACTTAATTTATTGTTTTGCCTTTATTGATACCTAACAATGACTTCTGAAAATCCTGCGGAATCGACTGGTGCTAAATTGAACGTGGGGACAATGCAATTAAAAGAATTAATAAGAATGCGTGGTTCAATTAAAGCGCGTATGACTAGTTTTGGTACATTTGTTCAATTAATGAGTCAAAGTAGCATAGAGAAACTTACTAGTTTGCAAATTAAGGAGATTTCCACTCGATTAAGTAAATTCGAAGATATGTATTTTAATTTTGATAATATTCAAACAAGATTAGAAGTTCTTGCTGAAGAGCAACAAAATGAAAGAGAAATTATTGAAAATCAATATTATGCTATAGTTTCATTAGCTCATGAAATCATCGATTCATATCATAAGTTTCATGAAAAAAAAGATAAAGGATCTTCAAAAGGTAGTTTTGCGACAGGTTGCAATCAGGATAGCAATATTCGACTTCCAACAATCAATTTACCCACATTTGATGGAAATTACTTAAAATGGTTAGAATTTAAAGATACCTTCGATTCATTAATAAATACAAATCCAACAATTCCACCAATTAATAAGTTTCATTATTTACGATCATCGCTTGAAGGCAGTGCCACGGTGGTCATAAAATCTATAGAGTTCACTTCCAAAAATTATCAATTGGCTTGGGACTTGTTGTGCGAACGGTACGATAATAAAAAGGTTCTTATAAATAATCACATAAAAGCATTATTCAACATTGAAAACCTTACACGAGAATCACACAAAGCTATTCGTTATCTTGTGGATCAATTATTAAAAAATTTAAGAGCACTTCAGAATTTAGCACTACCTACTGATCATTGGGATGTACTCATTATATACATTGCGTCTAATAAATTAGATCCCATTTCTCTAAGAAAATGGGAGGAACATAAAAACCAAATCACAGACATACCCTCATTAAATGATTTTATTCAATTTTTGCGTAATCGTGCAGACATTCTTGAGACAATGGCTGCTAACAAAAATGACAGGTTTGATCACTACAAAGCGTCAGCTGGTCAGCATAAAAAACCAGACATTGACCAAAAACGTAACATATCTTTTCAAAGTAAATTTTCAAAATCTTTTGTGGCTGCTGCTGGCAGATCATCAACATTATCATGTCCATTATGCAGTAAAGAACACAGAATTGTAGATTGCAATGTTTTCAAAGACCTCGATCCTGAAAATAGAACAAAGGAAGTCTTGAAGCTCAGTCTTTGTCTGAATTGTTTACGTCGAGGACATTCAGCAGCAGATTGTAGACTAGGTTTCTGTAAAATCTGTAAACAAAAGCATAACACATATCTTCATATACTCGAAAATGATCCTAATAAAAGGGTATCCTTACCTACCTCGTTATCATCCTTAAATACAGGCCATGTTCTCCTTGGTACAGCCTTGGTAGAAGTGGTAAATCCTGACAATAATAATACTTACCTCGCCCGCGCCCTGCTGGACTCGGGTAGTCAATCCTCCTTCATCACGCAAACTCTGAAAAATAAAATGAACTTGATTAGTAACAATACAGATTCTTTATGTATATCTGGCTTGAATAATGCTAAAGTACTTGTATCTGAAAAATGTGATGTAATCTTAAAGTCATTAACAACCTCCTTTGATGCTCATATTAAATGTCTAGTAGTACCTGAAATTACTGGTTGTCTACCAAACACTCCAATTAATGTATCAGAACTTAATTTACCTGCGCACATAAAGTTGGCCGATCCTGATTTTCATCGTCCCTCCGAAGTAGATATTTTGTTAGGTGCAGAAATTTTCTTTAACATTATTGCACCCGCTCAAATTAAACTTGGACCGGGTAAGCCTACCATACAAGAGACTAAGCTTGGTTGGCTGATGGCTGGTCCCCTTGATTATGATAATCCTGAGCCTCACCATAAAAAAGAGGTACGCTGTAACTTTAGTAAAAAAATCAGTAATCAGTTAGAAAAGTTCTGGAGTTTTGAGGAAATCCCATCCTCAAAACCTATCTTTACACCAGATGAAGAATTTTGTGAGACGCATTTTCAAAATAATTCTGTGCGATTAGCATCTGGTAGATTCTCTGTTGCACTGCCTATACGAGAGCCACCTGAGCAGACATTAGGTGACTCGTATAATATGGCACTCAAACGATTTCTAAATCTTGAAAAGAAACTTAACAAAAATCCAAGTCTTAAAGAAGAGTATTGTAAATTCATTCACGAATATGAACAGCTTGGTCACTTAACCAGAATTAACAAACCGTCTTTTGGATACTACATGCCGCACCATGCAGTAATTAAAGAATCTAGTGAGACAACAAAATTACGTGTAGTGTATGATGCATCAGCTAAAACCACATCCAACAAATCACTTAATGATATCTTGTGTGTAGGGCCAGTCGTGCAAGACGAATTATTCAATATTCTACTTCGTTTTCGTGAGCATAAATATGTATTGACAGGAGATATCGAAAAAATGTATAGACAAGTAATGGTACATGAGAATCAAAGACATTTGCAGCTTATTTTGTGGCGTGATGATGAATCAGGACTTTTGGAAACACTGCAATTAAACACCGTCACATATGGGACGGCTTCAGCTCCCTACCTCAGTACTAGGTGTCTCCTGCAACTGGCATTAGACCTTAGTGATCCCCTTGTGTCAAACGTAATAGCAAAAGATTTTTATGTTGATGACCTTTTGACTGGAGCTTCAAATGAACAAGATCTAGCTCATATTCATAATAACGTTGTTAAAACCTTAGATTATGCATGTTTACCCATTCGTAAATTGAAAACAAATTGCCCACAAATATTTTCAGCAAATTTAGAGACTGAAAGTCTTAATTTATGCAAAGAATTCACTGTGTTAGGAGTCACTTGGAACCCTATCACAGATACCATTACGTTTTCCATAAACTTAGATGTGGATGTGACGCAGAAAATTACAAAAAGAAATATTTTGTCGAACAGTTGTAAAATCTTTGACCCACTCGGCCTCTTGAGTCCCTGTACCGTAACATTAAAAATATTATTGCAAAAATTATGGCTTCTTAAATTAGAGTGGGACGAGCCCGTACCAAATGACATTAAAAAGATTTGGTGCAGGGTTGCCAATAACCTGGATTCACTGCTTTCAGTCTCTGTACCTAGGCATGTCTTTTGTGACTCACCTGTGTCTCTGGAACTTCATTGTTTTGTAGACAGTTCGATGAACGCGTTCGCCTCGTGCGTGTATCTAAGGACGGTTGACGTTAATAACAAGGTATTTACAAAACTCATCTGTGCTAAAACTAAAGTCGCGCCTTTAAAGCCTATAACAATTCCGCGACTTGAACTTTGTGCCGCTCTTTTGGGAGCGCGACTCACCGCCAAAATTATTGAAGCCTTGCGTTGCGAAATAAAACACAAAGTGTTTTGGTCTGATTCCACCATTACATTAGGTTGGATACGGACACAGCCTAAATTGTTAAAGACTTTTGTATGCAACAGGGTTAATGAAATACGCGAGTTGACCAACGGTAGCCAGTGGAGGCACGTACCTACCGATTGCAATCCGGCAGATATAGCTTCTAGGGGCACAGATCCGAGTCTTTTAGCCAATAATTTTCTGTGGTGGGAAGGTCCGCTTTACCTTAAAGAACAGGAAGCGCACTGGCCTCGAACCCCACAGATAGAATTAGAATTACCTGAAATAAAAGTTTTACATACTCAACACGCACCAACCCAATTTGTACACTTCGAAAATTATTCAAACATATATAAATTAAAAAAAATTTTTGCTTACGTGTTTAGATTTGTTCATAACTGCAAATCAAAGGAAAAACGTGAGGGTGTTCTGACTGAAACTGAGCTTAGAACGTCTCTTACTTACCTTATCAAACAATCTCAGCAAGACACTTTCTCTTTAGAAATCGAAACACTGTCGAAGGGAAACTCCTTAAAACCAAAATCTGTTATATTACAGTTGGCTCCATTTTTAGATACGGACGGTGTGCTGAAAGTAGGTGGTCGTCTTGATAATGCTGCGCTTAATTATGATAAAAAACATCCAGCTTTATTAGGTGGAAAGCATCACTTAACAAAAATCTTAATGGCAGCCGAACACTTACGTCTCTTCCACAGCGGTCCTCAACTGCTCCTTAGCTCCATTAGGGAACAATTTTGGCCTATTGGAGGCAGAGCATTAGCCAGAAAAGTGGTTCGTAATTGCATTGTTTGCACTAAGTTAAAAGGTAAAACCATGGAGCCTTTTATGGGACAACTGCCATCAGACAGAGTGACGCAATTATATCCATTTCAAATTTGTGGAACTGATTTCGCTGGACCCTTCATGATATCAAGTAAAAAGGGTAAGGGTAATAAAATCACAAAATGCTACTTATGTTTATTCGTGTGTTTTTCTACCAAAGCTCTACACTTAGAAACGGTCAGTGACCTCACGTCTCAGGCTTTCATAGAGTGTCTCAAACGGTTTATCGCTCGGAGAGGCAAACCTGACAAAATCTGTTGCGATAATGGTAAAAACTTTGTTGGGGCAAACAATGAATTGAGTAGGGTTTTGCGTTCCTGTCTGCGTACAATACAGGATTTTTCAGCCAAAGAAGGCATTAAATTCTTATTTACACCCCCTTATTCCCCCACCTTTGGGGGGTTGGTCGAGGCGGGGGTCAAAAGTTGCAAATTCCATTTAAAGCGTATAGTAGGAAATAATAGTTTCACTTACGAGGAGTTGAGTACGCTTTTTTCACAAATCGAAGCAATACTTAACTCCCGACCCCTTACTCCGTTATCCAATGACCCACACGACTTTTCTCCGTTGACTCCAGGACACTTCCTCATCGGTCGGCCGCTGACGTCACTGCCATCACCACCTAACGCCGAAACCAGGAAAATACGCACTAAATACCAGATGATTGACAGTATACGCCACCACTTCTGGCAACGATGGAGGAGAGAATATTTATCAGAACTACAACAGCGTACAAAATGGCGCCTTCGAAAGCCAGACTTGAAGATAGGAGATCTTGTGGTCTTCAAAGACGAGAATTTACCCCCCTTGAATTGGAAATTCGGTCGAGTTTATCGCCTGTACCCTGGTTCAGATGGAGTATGCAAAGTTGCTGAATTTCAGACAAGCCGTGGGCTGGAACGACGCGCGGCAAACAAAGTCTGCATCTTGCTATGTACTTCTACAGTGTTGAAAGAAGATTCTTTCAAGGCCGGCAAGATTGTTAAGTCGCCATAAAAGGTGCGGGGCGAGGGGGGAGTCGGCCGACACCCGAACCAGCCGCCGCGACCCACGTCACTTGGGCTACGGACCCGACTACGCGCGCGTGCATACCGATTGTACTATTATGTTCACTTTTATTTAAATACACTCGTGAAACACCAAGGATTTCATCCATTTATTTTACCACAATTGTCTGTGCTGGGAAACTTCTAAAGTCTATCACCATCCGATATTTTTTTCACCAGAGGCGTCACTCTTTTTAGGTACCAGGTCAACTGGAGCATTCCAAGGAGAATGTGATTCTTGAATAACATTGTCGTTTAATAATTGGTCAACTTGTTTATTAATCTCGTTTTGGACAAACGGCGCCTGTCTATATGGTTTCACATATATAGGGTCTTCGTTCTTAGTTCTTATGTGATGTTTTACCGAATTAGTAAATGTCAAGGGAATTTGGTCATAGTAAAATATGTCTTTGTCTTCTTTGCAGTCAAAAAATCTTTTCGCGTTCTTCTTCGTCTGTATGGTCAAGTCTGAGTTTACTTAAATTGTCTTCAAGTAATTTGTCCGTGTCTATGTCAGTTATATTATTAATAAAATTTACATTGCACTCATTATTTTCATACTTGGTTACTGTCTAATGTTGCATCAGCCGCCAGTTCGGATTAAATGAGCATTGAGAACGCACGCGTTTTTCTGTTAAACAAAAGCGCACAAAACAAACATCAACCTTAATACACCGAACATTTGGTCCATTATCGGCCGGACGTGATCCGAGAGTTCTGAGACACCGGTCGCCGCGAGAACAATAGGCAAGAGATAAGAACGGTCACCTGTGGAAAATTTTGAATTTTTTCGTTTATACGTATACTAATTAGTTGTGAGTTAAGCATACTTAACATACGTTTTACGAACGTAATTAATGAGTTGTGAGCTGAGAATACTACGAGAACATACGTTTACGAACTAATATTTACAAAACGGGGTTTTACTTTGATATTTCGAGATGGAAAAACTATCAAATCACATTAAAATGCAAGAGGAGTTGTTTGAAACTATGAAGAAAGCTGATAAAAACTTCACGAAAACACCAAAAGAGCGTATTAAACATTTCTTTGCTCCCTAGTGTACCATTATAAAGTTCCTGAAGGTACTAAAACATAGAAAAGATTTTTTTATAATAGTACATAGAATTATTTTTAGAGCGGTTTAAACACAAATTACGCTCTCCTGAAAACCTCGGTTTTCGACATGTCTTTATGTACGTAGTGTTAGCATTAAACATAATTAACATATCTTCGTTGTCAAACCAAAACCTGCTTTGTGCACTTTTTTGAGATTTCAAGATTTTGACTATAGCGGATGGTTCACTGCCTTATTTATCGTATAAAAGAACTGCTATGTATCTATGACCAATAATTGTCAAACTATGACTTCTTAATAAAATATGCTATGTGCAGCAACAAGAATTTCGTCAAATAAAAACTGCTATGTGACATATTGCCACATAGCACATTTTATTTGACCACGACCAATGGCAATATCTATTATAAAATCTGCTAAGTGTTCAGTATAAACAATAGTAACTCTATTACACGCGCTTATTACAGCTTATTCATACAGAATACAATAATAACAAGCATTGATATGAATAACTGTTTGTTCTTTGACACTGTCGCAATATAATATGAATCTGAACTGTTTATTTACGTTTACCCTCAAATTTCATTTCAACTCCGATAAGTGTCTCGCCTTCATAGTTCAACTGTACTCATACGCAGTCAATTGATAACATGACTGTTTTAACTTATTAAGTACACATGTATTGTCTAGTTAAAAAGTGTACCCGGAGTTTTCGAGTGAACGTTACAATGAAGAGGGGAAAGAAAATTGTCGATTTAGTTTTAAATTCGGAGAAGAAATATTTA
>DWEH01000524.1:0-11479 GCA_018245815.1 Apyrrothrix aesculapus | reverse complement strand
AATTAGAATTTCTAGTAGTGGCTCGGAGTCTGGATTTGTGCCCGGTGTATGGCAATAGACTCACCACCTATTCCAAAATGAGACGTAAACGTAACTGGTGCAACTTGGGAGTGTACTACACTCTGCTGCCTACCTCGTCCGGTATTACAGGCATGAATGTTACACTTTACGTTTATATTTGCCTTCAAATGCAGAAGTGGCTACACACCTTTTGGTTGAAATAGGTCAACACAGAATTCTGTTAGAAATAGTGTTAAAGTTCTGGCGCCTGAAACACTACAGCTGTTAACATCACACGTAAATATCCTCATTAAGTTTATAATTTCGTATTCAAGGTTTAAGCAGTAGACATTTTGAGGCCTTGAATTCCTGAAATTAAACAATTTTTCAACTCGTGCCCCTCGCTGGTTATTAAATAGCCGACACGTATTTTGTTCAGCCAATTAACATAATCATAAAAAGAGAATTTGCAGTCACTAACACATACAAATTTTTGTTTAAAATGTAGAGTTTAAACATTTATATATTTATCTCACTTTAACGATCAATTATGGTTAAAAGCGCTTTTACGTAATAAAATTAAGTCTATAATGGTAGACTTACTTCATACCAAGTGCTCTCTGCCTACCCTGAGCAGACGTGACGATATAATAAAAGCGTTAACTACTAAAACTGTGGTATTAACTACAATAAGAGTACGTAGTTCCTCCCTTTTCGTTTTTCCATTAGTTTCTTTGCAAACCTTAAAATAAGATAACTCTCCCTGTTTCCAAACCAATGGGTCTGGATCCAAGAAAACGTTTTCTATGTCAGATCACTTGAACCTTGCACTTAACGAGGGGATAACAATAATGCCATGATCAGCGAACGATATTTGTAACGAAGTCGCGATAAATTATGAAATAATGTGATAAAAATGATAAAAATAATAACTATATTGTTGAACCCTGGACCTCTCGATCGGCAGTCACGCTTGCAACCAACCCGACCAACGAGGCAGTCCCAGGTCGGGTACTGTTGGATTTCTCTTACTTAGATTTTCTAGTAGAAATTTCTTGTCGTGGCTGCGAGTTTGATCTGTGCCCGGTGTATAGCAGTAGACTCACCACCTATTCCATAATGGGACATAAACGTAACTGGTGAAACGTGGGAGTGTACTACACTCCTCTTCTTACCTCTTCGGAGACTACAGGCGTGGTGTTACGTTTATATTTATTACAGACACTCATGAATTCTATTAATTATCATGTATTTATTACTTTAAATCTAAAGCCAGACCCGAGTAAATCAAAAGTAAATCAGCGTCAGTTACATTATTTATCGCATCATAAATTTAGATAAAAAAAATAATTTACGGGTAAAAGAATATTAAAATTTTTTACCTGTAATTGCCAGAAATAAAACAAGCATACGCGGTCAATAAACTTGATGTTTTAAAGATAGTTCTATTTTTAAAAGTTGGTGCGAAACGAAAATTATCGCGTGCTTACTTTGTGGCGACCAACTGGGATTGTTCCAGCCAAAGAAAACACAATAAATTAACGGCAACCGCTACCACGGATTCACAACAAAAACAGCGCAGAACACAGAACTGCAATTATTTACATTACAACTTTTTTTCAACTATACGTTCACTAGAATACGGTTTTTTCCAATTCTTTCGATTTCCGGCGTGTTTTGGCAAACACGTTATCGAACTATATCTACTTACTGCCTCGTTGATCGACTGGTTGCCAGTGCGACTGTCGAGCCAGGGGTCCTGGGTTCGATCCCTGGGTCGGGTACTATTTGGATTTCGCACTAGAAATCCCTAATAGTGGCTCGGAGTCTGGCTTTGTGCCCGATGTATGGTAACAGGCTTACCATATATTCCATAGTGGAACGTGAACGTGACTGATATATAAAAGTGTACTCTTCGGAGATTTCAGGCGTGTTGTTCACTTTTCGAATGATCCAAACTAGGTTTTGTAGTCATAAGATATACCTTTTAAATTTGAAGATCCAGAATAAAATAAACAAGCATTGTATCTATAATTACTGTATTTTGACGTCGCTTTTTACGTAATTAAATACTTTTCTACGAAGAAGTCAAAGTCTCGTTCAAGTCTCTTTGCTGTGAACCAAAAATTTCTTAAATATCACTTGTGTCAATAATATTTGTGTGAGGTAATAAACTAGTATAATTGTTTTTTTTTTATATTTATTATTAAACGTCATCGCCCCAGGCTCCTTCCAGAGTAGGCAAATAGTACTAAGCGGAAATATGTCTATGTTTGCCGTGTTTCGGCCTTAAGAAGATTTCGGACTCTCCCACCAGCCAGTATTTGGTCTATTTGGTTAATTTAATCAAAATGACTTTAATCTTTTCATAGTTCTTAAACTATTCCTTCAATTCTACTCTTTAATAAAAAATAAAAATATTCACCTATTTTACTTAATTAAGCGACTGAAACATCATTATCAGCAACAGGTTATTTTTATTTTCATTTGGGAATGAGACAATTTACCGCGGTGAAATTCCCTACATACTGAGCCCGGTAATAAGATGTCCAGCACCAGAACCAACTTAGTCAAAATCCACCTATTCCTAATTTTCGCATAATATTTTCTCGAATCAGTTTCTTCAATTTCTCGCGGAAATAAGAGAGTAATACATCATGAAAGCATGTTATAACCATACATACATATCTTCACGCCAGGTCATAATAGATCCCCCCCCCCCCTCCTAGTCATAACCGCACATTTTCGTGTGTCGTGGGGAGGCACACACTATAACTTATTATAATAAAATGTAACATCACGCCTGTAATCCCCGAAGAGGTAGGCCGAGGAGTGTAGTACACTCCCACGTTTCACCAGGTACGTTTACGTCCCATCATGGAATAGGTGGTGAGTCTATTGCCAGACACAATGCACAAAACCAGACTCTGAGTCACTACTAGAAATTCTAGTTTATAAAATCCAATAATACCCGACCCGGGATTTGAACTCAGGACCTCTCGATCGGCAGTCGCGCTTGCAACCAACACGACCAACAAGGCAGTCAAACTTATTACAACTTGCAGAAGACTGCTCGTGATACTATTACCAATTTGGTATAATATTTATATTAAGTACACATAACATCAGTAATAAGAACAATAGGCCAACCTTGTTTGTCCATAGGCCATTTGTCGCACGACGGCGTCACGCATTTCAGACGCCAGTGTCCTTCTGTAGTTTCCTAGCAACGACACGTTGCTAGTATTACTGTTATGTCCACGACTGTACATTGCTAGTCAAGCACCCATTTAACATAAAATTACATTTTCTACTACATATTTATTGTAACCATGTTCAGTTCAATGTTCTATCGAGTGAAAATAATAATCACTTCATTTTTCAAACTATTCTTCATTGACCAATGTGTAATCAATGAAATAGTTTAAAAATTTTCGATTTTGTCAATGCGCAACGTAAATACATTGGAACATAACATTTTTCATGTGTATCTACTTATTGGTCTTACTTGGTCAGCGTGGCAGACTATGACCCTTCCTATTCTAAGAGGAAACCCGTGTCCACCAGTGGAACGATATAAACAGTTGATGATGATTATGATGATGTATATTTGTTAAAACCTTCATGCGGAACACAGATCAAAAATGGGTATTTATTTTATAATAATATATTATCTAATTCTCCCGCCAAGCACGTTGCTTGTATTGCTGCGCCATTTTGAAACGATGGACACATTAAGGCATGAGGCGTTTGACCTAATTCTTCGAGGGAAGCAATGTAACTGTCACCTCTGGTCACATTTAAAATTGGAAACAAAGGTCCGTGGAATATAATAGGATCTACCTCTTTCATCTTTCACATCTGTTATGCAAAAGGTCATATTTTACAGCCGCTCGCTATTTTTATATCATAAAAAAAAAATCTCTTACAGTATGAAAAGTTAAATTGTACTCGTTAAATAAACTAATTTATTGAGTATTATAATTATCATCAACCCTTTTATGTTTCCACTTTTAGTCACGGGTCGCTTTTCAGAAAGAGCCGGATTAAGGCAATAGTCTGAAAATTACACCTTAGAGACCTGGGACCTTTTTTTTTTTGTTTTCGGGGGGGAAACCTTCCAAAGGTACCCGGTACCCTGGGAGTGATACCGGGTTATGTGGGATTTTTTACCGCACTAAAACCCCCTCGGTGGCCTTCCTTTGCGCTAATAGGAGGACTCCGGGGTCTCCAACGGCAGGTTCTATATGTTGTCTAACGCGAGTAAAGGAATCATTGTACACACATGTTTTCCCATGCACGCTCAAAACGCTGTACCTAATTAAATGAAACCCTGTTCATCGTGTTTATGTTTATGCGCACAGACCTCTTTGGTATGTCTATATTGAGGAATGTTGCAGAAATAAAATACGCAGAGTTATTTTCACTTTTTTCAATGAAATTATCACTTACATTCATTTGTTTGTTACATTATTCTATTGTTTAATAATTGAATTATTAACTGTAATGTAAACATAATATGTAATTGTTACATTTTTATCATTAATTCGCTTTCGGTTATATTTTTCCCTTTTCTTTTTACGATTTTCATTTATGGTTGGTGCTGGCTGCATGGAATGGTTATTTGCCCGGTGTATGGCAATAGGCCCACCAACTATTTTATGATGGGACGTAAACGTAACTGGTGAAACGTGGAAGTGTGCTGTACTCTGCTGCTACCTCTTCGGGGATTACAGGCGTGATGTTACGTAACGTTTTTTATGGTTAGGGTGAGAACAAGGAATTATTTAACATTTAATTACCCATTAATTATATGAACAAGGATTATAATTTTGTTACTTCACGCATACCGTATTAAATTGTTCTGCAACAAGCGATACCTATTATTATTGTAACAATGTACACTGATATATCTACGTAGAGGGTTCTTTTATATACGTTCTAAATTTATTTTAGTAAAATGCCACGTTTTAGTAATAATAAAGACATTTGACGCGAAAAAAGCCGAGGTTTAAGCTCTAACTTAGCCCGTTTATTTCATAAGACAAACATTTTTTTGCACAGTGAACGTTTAACGATGGACTTATCAATGACACATCGAATTATGTTCATTATGAGGAATAAATTTACATTTTAAAAATATAAAAATTGCAAAAATACATTTTACCAATTCATCTTTCTGCTATTCGACGACAGATGACGCTAGATTAGCATGTAATATTGTCCTAGATTTTCGTAGACTTTGACTTTGTAGATGTAATATTTTTATAATATGTATATTAAAATACCAATTAGTAGAATCTGGTGTATATTATTCGAAATAAGGTAATCTATTAATAATTCTAAATAAATACATTTCATACCAATATTTTTAAGTTTTCGTGACTGGAGCTTACTAAGAACAGAACTAGATGGAGCTTTTCGATATGGAACTAATTTAAAACATTTTCTATAGATGGCAGCACCCATTTCAGATGTATCTATTGTTTTCATATCCGTATGATCTCGTATAACCTTCCAATTACAAAAACAATGCTCAGAAGCAACGAAAAATAAGAGCTAAAAATGTTTAAGCATACTCATATGTAAGTGTACGTTCAAAAAATGTCTCCATTAATTGCGACATGATCAATAATTTCCTAGTAAACTGTTGCCAATTGGTAATTTCACGTTCAATTATACATTCACTTACTTCCCGTTGAGCACTGAAATGATTGCGTCAGTAAGATGATTGCAGTTTTATTAATTGGTCTTCTGTGGGTAGTTCCAGCCCAGTTAGACAGTAAGTAATAATTGAAATCAGCTTGTTATAAATTTTAACAAAAAAATAGAACAGTATAGTGGCCTAACCACTATATGACCTTTTTAAGCCTTCTTTTTTGAACATGGTTATTGACTACTATAGTATTAAAAGGTTCACATCTAATTATTTGAGTAAAAACTATTGTATGTACGTACGCACATCATAGGCGCTACTACACTATTAGTGCTTTCAGCACTTTCTAGTGATTAATTAATATAATTTCTAATCGACAAAAATTTAACAACATATTCTTATGCGTAATCAGTCGAAACTAACGAGTAATTTTTCCAGAATATGGCCTCCTCGTCATACCAATATCAGTATCGGAGACATCACCCGACGTTATCCCTATAGGACCCGAATCGGTGGCAAGACGTGACAAAATCATCCGACATGACAACGTCCACAGACTTGATATAGAGGAGTACGATGAACCAACAGAAGTGGCAGACGTAGACAATTTCGATTACAACAAGTATAGAGATGATGGACTTAAGAGAAGTGACGATTGGCGTGAATATGTAGGCGATGATAAAATAGTTGGTGGTGTGGAAGTGGATAATATGAATTTGTACCCGTACCACGTCGCATATGGGACCAACTGCGGGGGAGCCATCATAGCTAAGAAATGGGTGCTCACAGCCGGTCATTGTGGGTAAGGCATGACGACTTTGATGATGAATTATTTAAATTGTTTAATTTTATTAACGAAATTTGGTGTCTATTTTAACAGTTTACCGAGATTTTATGACAAGGATTTCTTTAGCATACTGTGAGATTATTTGCCATTCCGTTACAGGAGAAATTAATATGTCCAGCTGGATAAAAATTGTTAGCGGTTTTAAACAATTTAATAACTTTTATTATTTTATCATAAAGACTATTTATTTCAGTAGTAATTAGCGTAGTAATAAGAGGACGTTTAATAGTCTCTTCTTTTCTAAATGTACTAAAAGCATGTATTCGTCAATATTCAGATGAAGTCAACATAATAATAAAAAAATAAATTTCCTATATATTTATAATTAATAAGACCAACTTAAACCGATTTGTGGTCAAAAGCGTTTCCTAGGTAACGTTCTAGAACCATTACTAACGATACCTTTATTTACAAAGCAAGAAGTCCTATGTAAGAGTGGGATCGAAATACCTGAATCAGGGCCGGAAGGTAGCTGTGAAGAAGAACTACGTCCATCCGCTGTGGTCCTCTAGTAAGAAGGAACATCCTTTCGATTACGATTTTCAACTACTGGAATTGAGCGAACCTTTGAAATTTGATGAAAATGTCCAAGCAATAAAGATAGCTCATATAGAAGATATGGTGATTGGCAAAGTCGTCACGGTTACCGGATGGGGGAATACTGAGGAGAATGTATGTATACTTTGCATAGTTTCAGTCGATATTGGTTTCGGCTTTAATTTTCAGCAAGGCCTTTATATTTTGTATGGTAGCGTGAATTATATGGCTGCTTACATTTATGGACTTTTGAGAACTTCTGAGTTTAAATATATTGCCAGCTTACAGATATTTCTAAATTTATGAATTCTGAATTTGTGCTCGGTGTGTGGCAATAGGCGCACTCCCTATTTCATCATGGGACGTAAACGTAACTGGTGAAACGGGGGAGTTTAATACACTCCTCTGCCTACCTCTTCGCGAATTACAGGCGCGATTTTACGAACCTGAATGCCTGCTACTTTAAATTTCAAAGTACTATTGCAATTTTGAATTTTTTGGTTAAGTGTTTTGGTTACGTTACGTGATGTTGTTGCATTATGCAAGCACTGTATGTTTGCTGATCGATATATTCAGTATTGTTTCATGGTGTGCTGCATAAGAATCTTCTAATAATAAACATTTTTGGCTAATGTCGACTATTGTTGGTCTAATGACTAAGTAGAAGTTTTATTTTAACATCAATATATTACATTAGTATACATTACAATTTGTTTCGTGAACAACGCGTATACTTCATATTTCTTTGTTTAAACATACATAGAACATTATATTCATGAAATTAACATAATCTCCGACTAATTGAGCATTTTTACTATCAGTACACTTGATTGAATCTATGAAATTGTACATCGTGGTCTGCCAAAGAGGCCTAAATCATAAAATCTTGAAAGAATCACACCAACAAATAAAAGAAGGACGATGCAATAACCAGTAATCATATGATAACCAGCGTGTACGTAGTTAAAAGCAAATAGACGTGACACGCACGTTCAATTAAAACGCATTGGTCACAGTGCGGTTTGATGAGTAAGGTATTGCGTTTTGTTTACATATAGCCGTTACGGGAATTTGATTGGTTTAGCGTGTAGTTCGTCCAAAACGGTTAATAGAACGGTGAATACTGATTGATGTAGTCCCCACGATCATGATGCTTTATTTCTGGCTGATCACAGTGGTCATTACAGTGAAATAGATGCAAAGCTTTGCAAGCATTGTTGTTAAGCAGCTGCAAAATGCGCAGTCTTTTTGTAGGCTCACTGGAGTTGTTGTTCTTAAACAATTTGCAATAATATTAGGTTCTCAAATTATGACTCTTAAACTCATATGCAATTTATAATAATTCATAACATTAACGTAACATCACGCCTGTAATCTCCGAAGAGGTAGGCAGAGAAGTGTAGTACACTCTCACTTTTCACCACTTACCTTTACGTCCCACTATGGAATAGTCTATTGCCATACACCGGGAACAAATCCAGAGTCCGCATCAATTCTAGGTATTTTAACTAGAAATTCAAAGTTATATAAAATTCAATAGTACCCGACCTGAGATTTGAACCCGGGACCTCTCGATGTGGCAGTTGCGGTTGCTACCACTCCACCAACGAGGCAGTATAAAAATTCACTGTAACAATTCCTACTCTACAATCATTTTCTAATATAATCTATGCCTCTCTGTTTATAATGCTTACTGTATTGACCTCAGATCTCTATCCTTATCAATTATGGTAGTTCCTGTTCAACCGAAAGCTAATTCCATATTGTTAACAATGTACGAGTATTGTCTTAGGGCAATCGGCACCTTAGGAAGAATATATTGCGTCTTATATTATATCGTGGATTCGATTCCCACGCAAAATAAATATTTGCGTAATGAGCACAAGTATTGCTTCTGTGCTAGGTATGCAAAACAAAAAAAAACTACACAAAAAAAACAACTTGATACAAACATCGAATCCATATTTCATTTGCCTAAACATTCAGCGCTTATCTGATTATCTGTTATCATCGGATCATATAAAAGCGTATATCTCATGGAATATTGGCTCTTATTTCTCTACACCCAGGGTCCATATTCCAATGTTCTTCGTGCAGTTCGAGTACCGATAATATCGAAGGAAAACTGCCAGCACGTGCCATTCCCTTACTTCAGGGGTGCCCTGACTGCGAGGATGTTCTGCGCTGGATTTTCCGAAGGAAAGATGGATGCTTGTCAGGTAGGTCTTTTAAACTTTTACAGTACACTAAATGGAGAGGCACAGGAGATATCACGGTGACATATGTGCTGGCGTCTATTTTTCCTGATTCGTGCAACCTGGAATTATTTAAGACAAGAGTGAATAGGCTCTTTCTAGGCCAGAAAGCGACATCCTAGGCTACATCTCGCTTTACACCAGGTGGGATAGCAGTCAAATGCGAGCCTTTTGCTAAGTAAGAAACAACGAATAATTATTTACACATGATTACTGGTCTATTAACACGGGATATTTATATTGAATTAGCAAAATAAATAACATCCTTTTCTAGATCTTTTGAAAATATTATTTTTATGTCACTACATATTTATGGATTACTTAAAGTCAGTTTATTAAGCATTTATTCTAATCAGTGCTGTCTGTCAAAATCCTAATATATCTTAATATTAGACGTATTTCGCTGTAGTGTGAAAAAACAATTTCGAGAAAACCTTCGAGTTCTCCATAATGTCTGTTAAAGCATCTGTCAAACTGCATCTGTCCAGCGTGGTATATTATGGTCTTAACTTTTTCATTTGTGAGGAGACTCGTATCAAACAATGAAACGATAAAATATGGGATGTTCTGTTAATTCTTGACTGGCTGGTTGGTAGTGGTTAGTGAACTTAACTGAGCCGGGGGTCGTCGGTTCGATACAAACACAGAAAAAATATTTGTGTGATGAGCACAGGTATTTGTTCTGTGTGGGTGTACAATAATCTACAAAAGTATGTATTTCTATGTATATATGTAGTTTATCAGCCTTCTGGTTACCATAGCGCAATCTCTTGATGCTTACCTTGGGATCAGATGGCCCTGTGTTGAGATGTCACAAGATATTTTATTTTTCATCATTATTTCATTCTAACATATCATTTCTGGATGTTTCTGGTCCCTGGTCACTTGTCCGTTTGCTACGTTCAATATCATTACCTAATTTGCAGGGTGACTCTGGAGGTCCAGCAGTAGCTTACGACAAACTTCTGGGCATGGTGTCATTCGGCTACGGATGCGCTACTCCAGGATCTTATGGCGTGTACAGTAAGGTCGCTAAAATCAGGCCCTGGATTGAAGAAATCACTCACCTAAAACTGGATTAGAAATTAAATTGTTTTATAGCATCGTTGTCTTCTTGTGACCCTTCGGTTTCAGATCATTCCAAAATTTCTTAATTATTACCAATAAGAAAATAAATTCGATAAAATTATGAAGATACAATCCTAAGGTTATATTTTCTAATTATTATTTTTGCCACTCGACTGCCGATCGAAAGGTCCTGGGTTCAAATCTCGGGCCGGATATCATTTGATTTTTCTAAAATTAGAATTTCTAGTAGTGGCTCGGAGTCTGGATTTGTGCCCGGTGTATGGCAATAGACCATAATGACTATTCCATAATGGGACGTAAATGCAACTGATGAAACGTGGGAATGTACTATAGTCCTCTGGCTACCTATTCAAGGATTACAGACGTGATGTTACGTATTATTACTATTTCATTACGACAGGTCCCTTACGAGTTAGGCGGAGAGTACCGAATGTTAAAATAGAGTATCTCAGTGTAAGGTACACTGGGCTGCTCTGTATTGAGGTGGTTACGGAAATAATTAAAACACAAACACAAATTAAGGGTGTACTACCCAAATTCGAAAATTTAGAAATCCATTCAGATTTGAATCCAAAAGCTGTTACGTGACAATCTGACATCATATACATTGCATAAAACGAGTACACAAACTACGGTTTTTCCTAATATAACGACCAATTTCAAGAAGGTTATAAAATGTTTCGCCAATTGAAATTTGAAATTGCCTTACCATTCGACATGGTTGCCGATGCAACGTTCATCATTGTGTTCACAGCACAGTTAGGCTTTGTTTGGACGTGAGTACTTTTTGAGGTTTTAGACGTAATCGTCAAATATGCATGAGACCCAAATTTAAGTTTTCTCAGCAGAAAAATGTAATTTGCAATAGTAATATTAGCTCCAACTCCCTTTATGTCATTCTTCTGGGATAGCTCACTACAGCTGGGTTGTCTGAAGCATACGTCAATGAGATTTTCCAGTACAGTACAATGTACAGAACAGTAGCTAATCTATTTATGGAATATGTTAAGCAACCCTGGACTGCCTCGTTGGTCGTGTTGGTTGCAAGCGCGACTGCCGATCGAGAGGTCCTGGGTTCAAATCCTGGGTCGAGTA
>DWEH01000523.1:0-11482 GCA_018245815.1 Apyrrothrix aesculapus | reverse complement strand
GAAAAATCTAATAGTACTCGACCCGGGATTCGAACCCAGGACCTCTCGATCGACAGTCGCACTTGCAACCAACACGACCAACGAGGCAGTCTACTATTTATACTAAAAATAAAAGTTTAAATTAACTAATCCCTAATACTGACATTATATTACTTACGTTCATAGCATGCATTATTAAACTCATTCCACAATGTCGAAGTACTCGTATCTAAACAGTTTGCTATTAGTACCTACATTATTAATTCACAGTCCCTATTAACTACTCAAATTCTGATTCTATTTACTCAAATAATTGATTTGAATGTAACAATTAAGCAGATTAGTGTCTAACTTAATAATAGTATGCGTAATTGCGGCACATCGACTACGGAATATTAATTACTTAGGTGATTTGTAAATAGAGTTCATACTCTACAATTGCAAGGGGTAAAATGCGTCGAAAGGGGCAAATGTGCCGTGTCTGGAACTTAGGATACTATTATGTTTTATTTTGTATTTAAGTGAAAACTAGCGTTATTGGAAAGCTTATCCGTGTCGGAGCGGAGAAGAACTCATTCGCCGACCTCATGCCGGGATACCAAGATGTTGTAAGAGACAATTAAACCCGGCGCTGGCAGTTTGTGGTATGGCGAAGCCTGCCTGGGCATGGCTAAATGTCCTGGCTGCCAATGAGCAGGAGTGTAGACGATGTAAGAAGCAGTGCTCAGCGATCCCCAACCCGTATACCTAGCGTGGGGATTATGGAATAAAAATCCTCAATGGGAAGCCTATGTCCAACAGTGAACTTCAACTGAAATGATGTTGTTGAAAAGTAATTATCATGTAGGACAAATGACGTAGGAGGCAGACGATGGAAGTAAAGGTCGATGGCAGATAACCTTGAACGATTACGAGAGTTTTTACAATTATAAGTATGAAAATACGGAAGGTGATTTTACAACGCCTCACTTAAATAGAGATTGAACTGGCTTTAAGATTCTACGGAAAATATACATATAGAATTACATGCTACATAAAAAACAATTCTGTCGAGCACAGCGGCGGCGCCTCCGAGCTTGTGATATCACCAGTTAACGGGCGATTAGGAACTGGAAATTGTACGCGCTTCGCACGCGGCAAGAGGTAATTCCATATCCGAGGCAATGTTACTATCTGTGCTTTATGTTGTGTTTAAGTACGTCACCGACAGCGCTAGTCGGCTTATACATACATATATACTAAGATATACCATTACGTTTACACATCTCTCTACAACGTGCCTCTGTGTGCAACGTGCCTCTCCTTTGGCTCTGTACGTCGCATCTAGTGTTGCTATTACTAAGTGGTAACTAACTACAAGGACTTGGAGAACTGTACTAGAATTTTTTACCAGATTTGAACCCATGACTTCTCGATCAGCAGTCGCGCTTGCAACCACTCGACTATCACACCAACGAGACTATCATTACATTTCATTCCATTGTAACTTCCAGTCCATTTTATTGCATGATGGTATTATTAAAAAAATAATATGGGAGATACGAATAGTACTTACATATCAAATAAAAAACAAAACTGGCTGCCTCCTTGATCGAGTGGTTGCGAGAGCGACTGCGATAAAGACGTCTTAAATTCGAAACCCGGGACGGGTGCTATTGGATTTTTGAAATTAGAATTTCTGGGTAAAATTTATAGTACCAGCTCGAAGTCTGAATTTGTGCCCAGTGTATTACAATAGGCTCACCCCCTATTCCACATTGGGATCTAAACGTAACTGGTGAAACGTGGCACTGTACTACACTCCTCTGCCTACTTATAAGGGGATTACAGGCGTGATGTTATATTTAAAAAAACATAAAACAAATATTAGTTGTACGGTTATAATTGGAGTTGTAACTAACAATAGTAATGAAATAAAAATAAAACTAAATTGTTTAGATAACGTACAATAATTATTGAAACTTCTTCTTCTTCTTCGTCTTGGCCGTTTTCTTCTTTGACTTTGACTTGGCATTATTCATACTGACCGGCCATTATTCATAATATTACATTTATCACTTGGTCGATAACATACATATTCGTTTCGTTCCGCTACGCTGGAGCGCTTAGCATCACATGTGTTATTATTCTTAAATGACAAGTTTATTTCGTGATTATTAGGCAACGCTTTGAAAATTTTTCGTGCACTGTCGGGAGATATGAATACGTTTTGTGTGGGGCAGGAAGATGTCTGATTAACATACAGATTGGTTTCGTTGGCGAGGCCGCGTTCTAGGTCAGCACGCCGCGAGCCATCAGCCGCCGGCGCGGTGACGCGCAGAACAAAACACATTTTGCAATGCTGAAATCTTGGTCTCTAGCTACGTACGTATTACGTAATACATTTCGTATACTGTACGTTTAAGACTCTAAGCTTATGCCCGGTGTGTGACAAACGGCAATAGGCTCACCTCCTATTCCATCGTTGGATGTGTGTATGTATAACATAACTGCTGAATCGTGGGAGTGTACGACACTCCTCTGACTCCCCCTTCTGAGAAATAAGGGCGTGATGTTGTGTTTTGAAATTGTATAATAAATAACGTAGAATACTTTTTCAATAACGTATTCTTCTTACACCGGTCACACAAATAATTTAAGCAGTGTGCGCGCTAAATTAGTAGATGTTGAGCGAAAATTCAACGACCCCTAACCGACTTTGTATTCCTATTCGTACTACAAATGCGGCTGTTGTAGCAGCATAAAATTTTGCTTTACATGTGTGTACTGTGTACAAATAGAGAATTATAGCATACGGTATCGTAGGACATAATGCTGAAAATACGACCCACCGAGCGCGCAGCACACTGGGCTTTTGCGATATAAACTGAACACTCGCACGGGAAATGGCGCCACGGACAAGAAATGGTGGATACGTGCGCGCCGCTTCGTGTATGCGGTTACATCTGCAACTGTTTTTTTACTAGTTAATTTTAATATATGATGAAGGTTATTGCGACATTCATACTAGTTTTTTTGTGAATCTTAAACAACACATTCGTAACGTTAAAAAGTTTTCTCAAGATAGGCAGTTGGAAGGGAATAGACACACCGATATACATTTATAGGGTTTTCATATGTATAGGGTCATTCAAATGTATATCTACGAGTAGAGTAGCGGGCACCATGCGGCGGACTCGAGAAGACGTCCGTTACTTACATTATACAAATAACTTGATTACTCAGTTAAGGAATTGCATTAATTAAAGACACGGAAAATTACTTTCAAATAAAGTAAAAAGCAAATGTCATCTTGAAAACACATTAAATCAAAAAGCAAAACAAATTAATATCAACTTCGGAAGCCGTTAAAATCTCTTCTTTCATCGCTAATTTCTTTTGCTTCCCTCTAATTAGCGCAACGGAGCTTCCTTTGAAATGAGACCCATTTGTCATCCGCCATCAGAGAATCAATTAATTTCCGAATCGACTGCTAATTACCCACTCAGCAATTAGATGTTTATCATATTGCCCATCCATCATTTGGGTGAAACACTCAAAACGTACACTACATACGATCTGTAAGAAATGTTTTGACTGCCAATAGTTCCCCCGTTGTAAGACGCTGACTGTAGTCATGTATATATATTTAAAAAAATCTTTGTTAAAACTTCATTCCAGGGAGCTTAATTACTACTTAACTACACTAACACAACCGATTTCATTTTCGATTTCCTTTGGAAGTCCCACATATCCCAATTAACAAATAGTTCTGTAACTTACGCAGTGAAAAACTACTTACTGATATCGATTAGTATATTTTAATTACTTCAAAATACAACGCTCTTTTACTGTAGGGAAATACAAGAAAGGTCTTGTCGAATTTATATAGATAATTGTTATTTGCCCGAAGAGGACTGCTTGTTCAAAATAAAATTTATCTCGAGCAGAACTTCTGAGAGACGAATTTAAAGAAATGAACGTTTTCACGTCATTAAATATGCCTTATAAAGTCTGCTATATGTGTAATACATGTTTTATTTATATATTGATGGATGTTCAACGTCATGCAAATCCAATAGGATAGAGCAAGAATGCATTAGCTGTCTCAGTACGATCTAGGGAGAACGTAATCGGCTTAGCGACCAGCAGGTGCGGCTGTTCCAAATGGCACGGCTGCTGAGCGAGGCTAAGCGCTGAGCTTTTTATATATTTTACAAATAGATTACTAACTTGGCAACAACATGATCGCGTCCGCAAATTAGGAATTGGGCGACAACTGCAGGTCTGTAATTTTGTAATGAAACACAAAAATTATGCTTTTCGCAAAACGTTTTTTAAGGAAACCTGCCACGTTGGTCGTGTTGGTTGCAAGCACGTCTGCCGATCGTCCTGGGTTCAAATCCCGGGTCGGGTGCCATTGGATTTTCCTAAATTGAAATTTCTAGTAGTGGCTCGGAGTCTGGATTTGTGCCCGGTATGGCAATAGGCTCACCCCCTATTCCATGATGGGACATAAACGTAACTGGTGAAACGTGGGAGTATCCTTCACTTCTCTACCTACCTCTTCGGGGATTACAGGCTTGATGTTACGTATATTTACGGAACGTGCATAGAATTGAACGTTACACTTCCCTACATATAGATTTGGAGGCTACTCTAATCGTTGTCAATGGAACTCTGAAAATATATTTGTCGACCTGTCACCCTTCGTCACGGCGGGCGTGTCAAAAACTCGAGTCTCAAACTAAATTAATTTATATCGCATTTATCAAACGTCACCGCTGAAGATCCCCGCACTGAAAACTTTACAGCAGTTATATGAAATTTCATCCGAGTGGAAATTATGTGAAGTTTCCCCCGAGTGAAAATTAAGCAGTCGAAGTTTCCCTTTCAAAGGGTCGTCACTCGGTTTCACTCGGCACAGAGGATGGGTATCTATTAAAATTTGTTTACACTCTACAAAGTCTTGTTAAAAAATTCGCAATAAAGCGTTACTGATAAATGTTATTAACTACAAAATTTTTGCTAAACACTGTTGCAGTGGAGCTAAACTTTTAATTTAAATTAGGAGTTTGGAAGACTTGTAAGCCATGATTTTATTTATTATATGAAATATGATGTTACAATAGTTTTCTTGCTGTAAACATTACTTACTCCTCGAAATCTCCCCATGTTCTAGTTCCTGGTGTGATAACTTTCACTTCTGACTTGTCTACCACAATCTCTTCAGATCTGTAAGCCTAGGAAGATGAGTTCACTATTTCGCAATTCTACCCAAATAACATTCCAAAAAAAATTAAAAATAACCCAAAAAACAATGTTACATTACACTTTCTTACTTATTAGTGAGTACCCAATTTTGTCTTTGATAAAATAACACATTTTATGATACCACCGTCACCAAAATTTCAAAATATAATCACAACAACAGCGACATCAGAACATAAAAAAACTATTACTTCCACTGTTGTCTGAATGAAATGCAACGTCACTGACATTTTCTTAATTTATGTTTGATAAGTTATTTTAATGTTATTTATATATCTATAAATAAGAGTTGGTTCCAAAATTTGATAAAAGTATATAAGTTTACGGTGAGTGTCTTAGTCTAGATTAAACCGAATTTCCTCTCAGGTAAGATTTTCTCAAAAACTTTCACAAAGAGATCAGGTCGGGACATCCTACACTACGCCATCATCAAAGAGAGATCGACACGCAAAGAAGTAGATTGAAATCTGGCAAAACCACTGAGAGAGGAGGTGCGACAGAGAGACTGACGAATATAGAAGAGGATGGGAGTATTAAAGACCCGACTAAACCTCTTAAAAAATTAGAGGTTTAAAATCGATTATTTCAAAATGTCGCTAATAAAAAAGAATGTGCAGCCTTCAAAATATTTTTGAACTTTCCACATATACTAGTCAAAAGTCCAGAAAAATCAAAAGTCCTGAAAAATGGTTAGTAGTTCAATTATTGAAGCAAGTTTTTACAAAAGCAAACACGTTATTGACGGTTGTGGCGTATCAGCCACATATTCTCCTTACCCCTGATGTAACATACCCACTTTTCGTTACACTACTGTAAAGTTTAAATTAATAAGAGTTACAGCAAGTTTCTAAAACTTGTAATAATATAAAATGTTTATTACCGTTTAAAATTCAACACTCAGAATTTGCAAGATATGCGTGAAACTAGAGAAAAGTTTTACTGCATATGACCTTAAAGTTTAATAAAGCACTCTATAACTATGCAATAAATCGTTTCAATATAAATGGTACCGGTTGCAGAATATAACATATCACCCGTCTCCGAGATACTTCATATAAATTTATTGAAATTCTTACTGTAGTGCAAATATCAGGTAGAATTCTCGACGTCGCCGCACCAAATCGTATTCAATTTGACACGAAAGTCTGCAGTTTCTTTCTGCGAGCGTTTTACAAGCTCAATTATGGACGCCGTTTTAGCAGAATCAGTTCCCTACCAGTAAAGTCGGGTGAAAGTTATATTACATTTAAACTGCGCCGGAACGCTCCGGTCGCGTCCGCGCTGCAATCAGCGCAAGTTTTATTTACAATCTCCTTGTACTCGTATCGACTGTGTTCGTTTTGCTTTTGTTTTTGTATGGCGTTAATTAAAATTAAGTGAACTTGAGCAAAAGATAATTTATGAGACTGCACAAATGGTCATTGTATATTTTCATACATACATACATATCTTCACGCCAGGTCCCTCACGGTGTAGACAGAGCGCACCGAAAGAGTACCTATTTGCAAGCACATGAAATAGGAACCTCAAACAGATTATCTATTTATTTCTCTAGAACATATTAGGTTTTTGGAATGATAAATCGGTTGATCCAATAGTTTGTAAACATGACTACTGAGCCGGGGAATCGTGGGTTCGATTTCCAAGACGGAAAAACATTTTTGTGATTAGCACAAGTGTTTACTCTGTGTTTGGATGTAACAAAAACATATCTACATCATCGTCGTCATCATCATCATCAACTTATTCCCGTCGACTGCTGGACATAAGCCTCGCAAAAGCACACCACTGAGCTCGATCTTCAGCTCTTCGTATCCAACCGCTGTCAGCCACTTTGCGTATATTGTCACTCCACCTAGCTGGAGGGCGTCCTACGCTACGTTTGCCAAGCCGTGGTCTCCACTCCAGAACACGTCTACTCATACGGTTATCGGTTCTACTACAGATGTCACCAGCCCACTGCAACTTCAGCTTGCTAATCCTTTGGGATATGTCGATAACTTTGGCTGTCTGTCGTTTGTTTGTTTGCTTACTCGCTCGCTTGGTCGCTTGCTCGCTCGCTCGCTTGCTCGTTCGTCCGTTCGTTCGTGCGTTCATTCGTTCGTTCGTTCGTTCGTTCGTTTGTTTCTTTGTTCGTTTGTTTGTTACATATCGGCATATGTAAGTATGTATTTAAATGTATATGTACAATACAATTTAACAGGCGTTTGGTTACAATAGCACAGGCTTAGCCTAGTTTAGGATCTGGTGGGCGTGTGTGGAAGTGTCCTACGATATCATTATTATGTGTAACTATGTACTTTCGTAGACGCTAAGTGAATTTTATTAAATTAATATTCTTATACATGGCACTCATCTCGGACAAATGGTACTTGTCTGGGGTGATTATCAGATAGGACTTCATCAATATTATTTATTTATTTTAGTAAAACCTCACGTCTAACATTACAGGTTAGGCCTAATTCGTGAGCTTAAGTAACCTACTTTATTATGACATTATATCCGATAATACGTTACATTATTATAGTAATACATTATTAAGTTCATACAACAAATCTACAACAGCAATATTAAAATAACATAAAATACAATACTACTACTTGACTACTTGACTGCCTCGTTGGTCATGTTGGTTGCAAGTGCGACTGCCGATCGAGAGGTCCTGGGTTCAATTCCCGGGTCGGGTACTATTGGATTTTTCTAAAATTAGAATTTGTAGTAGTGGCTCGGAGTCTGGATTTGTGCTCGGTGTATAGCAATAGACTCACCACCTATTCCATTTTGGGACGTAAACGTAACTGGTGAATCGTGGGAGTGTACTACACTGCTCTGCCTGCCTCTCCGGGGATAACAGGCGTTATGTTACGTTACAATACTATAATTAAAAATGAATATCACAATTGAGTGATAACTATAGTATGTGCGACTTTCATGAACTCATTCAGTGTGCTTGTGAATAAGTCGACACGATTAGTCACCGCGTTGAGCGTGCGATGCGCTCGCGTGATCGCCGCGGTAGCAATAGGGGTAAGCCTTTTGTTATATACCGGGCACAAATTAAAAAAAAAACGTATTTTAAATTAGACTAATTCGTTTTATAATAACAGTTCTTAAAACGAGATGTAAAACTTGTAACCTGGTGACATAACAAAAGATTCTTCATTAAAACATCGTCTTCAGAATTACTACGGGATGTCGGTTTATCTGCTCTCAGAATACCAGATACTCAATTAAAGCTAATATTTTATGTCAATTTCAAATGAATATGTTAAATATGATGATATGATATGATGATGATAATAATTTGATGGCAATGATAATGCCTGTCGGTTGAATATTTTTTTTTATTTAATGAAAATGTGTTGAATATTAAAATATCAGTTATTACATATATTTCAGTAAAATTATATTATTTCCATGTGAGAAAGTAAGAACTAAATTTCGGTAGGCACATCTAATTAGAAAAAATCAAGGGATGATTTATTTCCCCGTGATTCAGTCTCTACCGAGATTACTGTAATAATAAATGTTTTACGTAATCATTATTTCATTTAATTAAGGTAACCTCCACATGTGATTCGACGAAAAGCTATCATCAAACGGCCGAGCTTTCGCTTAAATAAAGTTCAGTGAATGTAAGTTGAGGTTAAAGGAGGGATCTCAAAGAATTATATCAGTATAAGTAGTGCTTTGTGCCGCCTACGATTGTTGTCTCGAGCGGTGGCTTGGGCTGGAGAAAGGCAGCTTTATTGTCAATACGCTTCTATTCAGACGATCCACTGGTAAACGTTTTAACGGGGAGCGTTTGACCGTTAGGGTTGGCGGTTTATGGCAATAAATGTTTCAGTGTAAAATAAAATTATACAACACATTCATATGTATAATATGAATGTTTCAGCCGAAGATGTTTTACAAGAGTTTTACAACAAAACTGGTGAAGAGTAAAGGAAACAAGAGATCGTTAATTTAAATTTAACGTCCGTTCAACGTAGGTTTGAGTTATGAGTACAAGGTTAACAATATACACTATTTTCAGATTACGCTTTATATATTTTTTCGTGTGAAAACGAAAACGTTACTTACTTACCGATTATTGGGTATTGAATAGGGAACGTAATTGGGAACGTAGGCAGAGGAGTGTAGTACACTCCCACGTTTCACCTGTTACGTTTACGTCCCATTATGGAATAGGTGAATCGCCTCGGAGGTTTATCGCCTCGGAGTAATTGTCACCTGCAGCGGCATTTTGTACCAGAACTGTCTCTTCCTTAGTTTGTTGCTGGCCCATTATAGAGGTTAGACAAGAAAATTCTTGTAAACAACATTTAATTAACTTTGTTTTAAAATGTAGATTATCTCAAGATGCGGAATTAAAACTGAGAATGAAATATGAGACTGTTGATGAATTAATTACTGACATGAAAAATGTATTATTATGTAAGAAAGCTGCAACCGCTATTCTTAAAAAGTTACAAATAATTAAACAAAATGAATCCTCAATTGAAGATTACGGGAAAAAACTTGCGGAATTATTTGTAGATCTTACGATTTCGCAATCTGACGGCGTTGAACAGTGCTATAATATTTTAAAACCGATTAATGAAAACATGGCTATTAAACAATTCCCCGACGGTTTGCGCAACCGTAGATTGAGTACCATTATTTCTGCCAGAAATTACAGCTCCTTGAAGGATGCAATACAAGAAGCTCAAGATGAGGAGGTGTCGCCGGCCTCGGCCTCAGGAGAAATTATGGGTATGTATAGAAAGCCTTATTATTATTTCAATAATAGGAGTATACCGAATATGCGCACGAGCCAACGAGGCGGACGTAATTTTTCTTCGTATAGAGGACAAAGCAGGGGTAGTGGCTACTGGCACTCGAGGACAAGTCACCCGAGGACGAGCTGAGGGTCACAGAGTTTACAGAGGAAATTCTAATTTTTATAGGATAAGAACCAAAGGATAAGAAATCAACGTGATATTAATTTTATAAACCAATCGGAAAATACTGCTGAACCATCAACATCGAACCAGTTTTTTCGTGACAAATCAAACCATTTTATTTTAGCTAGTGATAGTAATTGTTATACCTTCTTAACATCATCCTTGCAACATAATAAAAAACATTATTTTATCGTTGATTCAGGAGCTTCTTTGTGTGCAATTAAATAAAAACATGTTATAGAATGTCAGATTCATAAAGAGAGTGTACAAATAAAAGGTTTAGGGGGAGAAGTTGAAGCAAAAGGATATATTTACTTACCTTTGTGTTTAAGAAATGAGATAATTAATCATAAATTTTATGTATTTAATAATCTACTGATAGAGGCTCCAGGAATTTTGGCACGTGATTTTCTAAACACGTATAAAGCTCAAGTCGATTTTTATAAAAACAACTTAACTTTGTACACACATAAAACATCTTATTTTTTTCCAATGGTTAATAAATGTAAGATTGATATTAACGTACCTGCGCGAAGCGAGTCCCTCCATTTTATACAAACAGAATTTAATGAGGATTGTGTAGTTTTATCACAATAAATGAAGGTGTATTTTTGGCAAGCTCGGTTGCTACTCCTATTAATGGATTCATACCTATTAGAATACTTAACGTAATGGAAAATGATTTTTTATTATCAGATATTAGTCCTAATATAGAAAAACTCAAAAACATCAATATTTGTGCATTTGAGAAACCAAAAAATGATGCAAATAGAGTAAAAAAGTTATTTTCTTCCATAAAATTGAACCATTTAAAGGACGAAGAATAAAAAACCATTGAGAATATTTGTGCTAAGTATGCAGATATTTTTTATTTGCCAGGAGATAAATTGAGTACTACAGATATTTACAGTCATAATATAAGTTTAAAACCTAATACAACTCCAGTATTTTCAAAACAATACAGAGTGCCAATTTCTCAAAAAGATGAAATTAAACGTCAAATAAATAAAATGTTAGATGAGGGTATAATAGAACCTAGCAAAAGCGACTGGTCCAGCCCCATTTTGTTAGTTCCTAAAAAGTCTTATTACAAGTTAGACAAGTTCCCTTTACTAGATATAACTGAAATTTTTTAATCTTCTAGCAGGCAGTATTTATTTCACGCATTAGATTTACATCAAAGTTTTTACAATATTAAATTAGATGAAAGTAGTAGAAAATACACAGCATTTTATTCAGGACAGTATCAGAAGACCCGCATGCCAATGGGACTTAAAACTAGTCCAAGCTCTTTTTCTAGAATGATA
>DWEH01000522.1:0-11489 GCA_018245815.1 Apyrrothrix aesculapus | reverse complement strand
CGGGCACTAATCCAGACTCCGAGCCACTACTAGAAATTCTAATTTTAGAAAAATCTAATAGTACTCGACCCGGGATTGGAACCCAGGACCTCTCGATCAGCAGTCGCGCTTGCAACCAACACGACCAACGAGGCAGTCATACATAAAAAATACATACTTTTAAAATTGTAATATAATCTTCTACTTTTAAAATAGAAATTTTAATTAAAATATAGCTACGGTCTGCCGTAGTAGTCAAGTGCGGGTTGGCAGACTTCGCTCCTTAGAAAATAATTTCCTTACACGTTACATCAATTTTTAAACAACGAGGTGCACGCCATATTTTGAATCCAAGATGCCCGAAGCAAGGGGACTGAAATACTTGATTATCGCTACCATTTCTATAAATTAGCTCAAAAAATCGAAGAAAAGGTACAATTGTACAATTCCAAACAAAACGCGTTATTATATTGCCTAGCCTTCGTACCTTTATAAGACATTGTCTTGTTTCAACCTATGAACATGTAGAGGTAGGCGAGTAGACGGATAGTCCAGTACAGATCGCTTCATTACTCTTGCATGTCACTCGGCTCGGCTCATCCACTTATAGATGAGTCGGGGTGCACCGCCCTGTCCCATCTGGGTCACACACAATTACCGGCTAGGCATTCTATGTAGCGTAGGCATTTTACATTTCACCGTTAAATTAACCATGTAGACGATTTCTGTTTCAAATATATGACTTTTCTCATTTACGACCTATATTTATGAAGTATTAACACCACAATTTCCCGCTACCGGCAAATCAATTATCCATTATTTGTTCAGGTGTTCGAATTTTTCAAAAACGTCTCACAAAGCCTTGATAAATTTAACGAGAGTTACAATAGATGGTATCGCATGTAGCTGTAGTTAATTATTTACTTCAATGTAATGGATTTTTCTAACTTAGATTTTCTAGTAGTGGCTCGGTGAAACGTGGGACTGTATTACACTCATCTGCCTACCTCTTCGGGGATTACAGGCGTGATATACGTTACTTCAATGTATTGATTTTCTTTGTTGTGAAACCGCCACGTTGGCAATTCCATAATATATGAGACAAAGTGCATCAGCCCCGCTTGATGTAGGTCAGTAATAGCGCGCTAGGCATTGTAAGTGACACGAGCCCAACGTTATCAATTCTTTTGTTTTTCGCTGACTTTTGTTTTTCATTGACTTCGTTACCAAGCGTTATAGATTCTTTTCGAACTACTTTCAGTTGTGGATATAAGAATTCCATAATTTACACATGCCTCCTTTTTGGTTTTGCATATATTTAAAACGCATGAGGAAATAATGTGGCTATATCGTGCAGAATTATTTTAATGACGAGTTGATGCACAATGCCGCTTATTTTCTTGTCGTATTAATATCCCGATGTTGTAGTGTGTGTTGACAATATATATGTAGGTGTATTTCACAGACAATATATACCACGGAACAGATAGTGAATCGAAAAGTTACCAAGTATTATGATGGTATATTTAAAATTAACGGACGTTGTTTTTGTGCCGCCCCAAAAACTTTGAACACACGAGTATTAAAGAGAAAGCCTCTTCCCGTCGAGTCAAATTGAAACGTCGCCAATTCAAAAACAATTGCAATTTGGGAGATTCGTCCAACGAAATGTTAGGGCTGCAACTCTGTCACTGACTTATGTTTTTGGATATGTCATAAATATGTAGACAGTTTTGGAGTTTGAAGTACATTGGCCATCAGCGCTTTGAGCGCGACTCTGAGGAATTGTTTTTTATTATTTATTATTACAGTGATATAAAATATAAAAGTGATATAAAATATGTAATATCAAAAAGGCTAAACTACGAACTTTACAGCTTACCTTAAATATTTATCTCGATCTACATAGATCTACATAGATCTACATACTTAGGTAGACTTCAGACTACATTTGTTTTTTTTTTTAAATTGATAACCCTAATGAGATGGGAAGCGACAACGCGGCAGTAAAGATCTCGTTAATATTATTATGATTTATGGCACAAGTAACCCAGTTGCAAGAGCGGGCAGTTGCTACATCGATTAGGACCAACATCGAGACATTTTGATAATAATTTCACTCAAGGACTTCAGTTCGAGTGGGTACTCGGGGAAGCGAATTACGCTTACTGTATTCGTGTCTTATCATAGGCATAATAGGTGTACAGACATTTGTTTCAGCCTAGCTTTGTACTGTTCTAGTAAGGGCTTCGTCCATTAATAAATTGATATTAGAAAATATTATATTATCTTATATAATAAATTATGATATGATATTATTTTTCATAGCCGACAAGTAAATGTTGTGTCCAGACCGCCTATCCACTATTTTTATATACCTAAGATTTAAAAGCTTACATTGACAAACATGAACCTTCTCAATAGCTTTAAAAAACCTAAATTAGTATTTTGGACTCGCTTCGCGTGCTTTCAATTCGAATCACTTTAAATTAAAACCGACATTATAACAATTTACAATAATTAAAGAAAACTTGTATTTACGCAGTGCGTGTTTGAAATTTTATTTTTATAATTCGACTTAATGTTTTCTGTGCGGTACACGGTATATGTGAGTATTAAATGTGTACAGTCGAGCACACAGCGGCAATTCTAGTTCGAATCATCGTAAAATGTGAAACTGCGTGCGCGCAAAGTATGGAAACTATGGCATCCTGTGTTATCGTGTGGCATTAAGTAGGTCAGTTCACTGTTTGAAAATTATTTTCACCGCTCGCATACAACAATTACGCAGTTTATGAAACTACTTACGTACTGTACCTGTACATAGAGCGGTGTGCTTAGAAGATTACAATATATTTTTTACGTCGTACATTACATGTTCACACAATATTATCAACGCGATTATAGTACATTAATTTTATAGATTTAATTTCATTTAAGAGAAAACATTCGAATGAACACAAAAGAGGAAACACTCAAATAAATATATTTATGTGGTCAGCCAGTTCCCTTAGGGGTAGGCAGAGAGCACCATATGCCACATACGTTTACCCTTATATAACTGACGGGCTTCGTCTACTTTCATCATGCTCTTCATACACGCCCGCCGGTTTCCGAGACTTCCGGTTCCCCACCAGCCACTATCTGTAATATAAGTACTAGAATTTCTATTATTCTTTGGTTAATACACAGTACATAAAATGGTAGTAGTGACACATTTGGTATTATAAAGCTCAGAATACACTGGCGAAAGTAACTTACAATGCTACAATCCGACATTCTATACCGCAAGTGCCGCGGTGAAATGGAAAGCGTTTGCGCAACCGCTCAACCTCGTGCGCGTGCGAGCGAGATGGAAACAGTAGATACACCGAAACGTGTTGCAAAGTTACAGAATTAATTTATTGTAATAGTGTATCGGAGTGAGAGGCTCTTTACTATCAATTCTCTTTTATTGCTCGATTTAATAAGCTCTCGTAAGACAATATTATGATTATTAGTTCCGTGTGGTTTTCGATCTTTGGTCGGTGGATTTAGTTATGTTTAGAATTTATGATATATATAAACTAAATGCAGAGTAGCATGTTAAACGGTCAACGTGGCTTGTAAGCGTTAAAAGGGTATGCCTATCATATTTCACATTTTTGAATGGCTTAAAATGGATTCTTAAACTACTTTAAAATGTGAAGCGTAAGCTGGAAGTTTTGAATTTCATAGTTCTAAATTTGATCTTACGGTGTTGCTGTTGTGTGTTTACTATTAAGATGACTACGTTGAAGCTAGAGGTTTCAAACAGTGACTTTTGCACGCGGACCCGTATCACGGCTGAAACGACGCGTTGAAAACGAAACGCTATTGTGAGCGAAGATTTATCACCGTAACGAACGGACGGTGTCGCGCAACTCGTCGTATAATAGCTGCGTTACGTCAGCCCCAACGGGACAGCATTTCACTCTCGGCGAAAAGCGCGATGCGGAAGCGAACTTTCTCTTTTACAACCATCGCTCTGCGGCGAAAAAACGCGCGCGCTAGACCCGGCCCGACTTGTCGCTGCACTTACGTAATCCAATATAAAAGCCGTTCCGTGTGATGGTGTGTACGGGTGCTAAGATAGCTGTCTATTGACGCAAGTACGTGCCTATAGCAGGTACGTTAAAATAGAAGAAATAAATATTTAATGTGCTATCGATGGCTATACGTTTATCAGCTATACACTCTTCAGATTTAAACAAGGTCATAAAAAATAACAGGAAACGTTATACAAATAAATGTTAAAAAAGGAAACAAAAATAATGTATTAGTATATTAAATTCATCTAGACAACTATACGAGCAATTACAAAAAGGCATGTTAAACAGTAAAACGTAACTGCAATAAATACGTACACGAATCATTCGCGCACAATACCGTAAAAGAACGCACGCGCAAGAAAGAGACAGGTATAGCGAGTGAGGACGCGAGCTCGAGCGGAGGTCAACGGCTAGCCGCGGTCGTTGCCCCGCTATCGGAGTGACCTACTGAGCGCGTGACGTCATCACCGTACCGCACGTTCTATGGCATTGGTGGCTTGCCGCCTCTCAGCGCCATCTAGAGGCGAGTAGAAATAACAATGTACGCGCCATTACCAACCATCGTATAACATAATATTCTACACTTTTACCTTTAGGATTGTACATTTCTGATTTACAAGGACTGTTGATTTTTTCAAAATAGGAACTTTTTCATCTGATATTTCGATTGTTTTTTTTCAGTATCTAATAAATTAAACGTATCAATGTATGGTACTTTATTGAAAAAAAACTGTAAAGTATGAAATATATTACTTATGAAAAATATAACTAGAATACCCGTGTACATGTAATATTTAATCATATAAAACTGGTAAAAGTACTAATAAAGGAATTTATTCAATTTTAGCTTTATTCAGTAACAAATAATATACATATTTTTAGAATTTTAACAATATTATCTTTTTGCAGAGGTGGAGCTGGAGAGTATTCAGGATCGGTACGTCCAAGTACTTCGGAGCTACTTGGAGCACGCCGCCCCTCACCACCCTGGCCGTCTCCAAGAGCTTTTCGCTAGGATCCCAGAAGTAAGAAAATAATTAAAATATGTACAAATACAAAAGTTAAAGATACACATTAGTCCCTAAGATTGTAAAACTGTTTGCTTTCATATTTAAAAATAATGATCCCATAAAATAAAGTTGTGATAATGGATGCAATGTTGCATTCGGATGTAATGTTCTTAAAGATGTTTCATTTCAAACATTCAATTGGTTTCTAAATTTTCCAGATCCAGGCAGCAGCAAATTTACTGCTGGAGAGCAAGATGTTCTACGTGCCCTTCGTGCTGAACTCCGCCGAGATTAGATAGTACATGGCCCGACTGGGCGTCTAGTTTTCAATGTACGAACCTTGGTGGCCGCGCCCTCGCCGCACCATCGTCATTTAAACGCCCAGTCAGTGTTCCATTACTCAAGAGTTCGTACATAATCCTACCTAGATGCCGGGCAGTGACAATAAACTTTTGAAAAGCACAGGCTTCGATCTCCCTCCAGAGCCGGCACGAGGCCGAGCGACAGTGACAGTGCGTGAACGTTCCGCGATAAACAAGTACAGTTGTGTCGCAACGAGTGATAATTGATTGAGTATCTGAACCGCACGCGGACAGTGCGGTTATATGAATCGATGTGTGTATTGATTTATTGTTTATTAGAGGAATTAAAACGTCCCAATTGACAGACTGATTTATGATTAAATAGCTATTATTTAATAGGGACTTGGATGCGTGTTTTATACGTGGTAGTGTATACTACTTAGTTATAAATAGAATAAATATATATATAATTATGTTAATATTTAAACTTTGTCAGTCGGAGATCGCATAATATATTGTTTCTGTAAATATAGAATTATACAAGTTAGATGATAGCGTAAGTCGTTGTTTTAGACAGAATTGTTTCTTGTAAATGAAATATTGCTGTTTTAGTTTGCATTTTATATAGTCTAGGATTAACCGGTAGGCTAATACTGGGTGTGTAATATGGAAGAATTTTAATTTAATTTTATATGACTTGTTCGTAGTATAATTAGCACTAAGTACCTATTCTCAGTGTTTACCAAGACTGCTTGTATACAACTGTACTGTTTATACACTTAATATAACGCGGTTTCCCGCGTGTCTCTTGTAGTCACAACTTATGCATTTTTATTGCCAATATTTCCAATAACCCTTGTGCATATACATATGTTCTAAACGTTTCCCTTCTCTTTATTCTGGTCTATATAGGTGTAAGTTACGGTAGGACAGCGCATGTTCTCACAGTCCGCGGTCGTCGGTTCGGACGTCATCTGTAAGTGCGATTTTGATAAGTTACACTTTCCGTGTAGATATATAACGTTATCCGTATTTTGTAATTTTGACATAAATTCATGAAATGTATAAAAAAAATTGAGGCTGGAAAGAAATACGCATCCTGTGCTCGCACATGCAAATGGTGTTCATTTTTTGTTTAGGTGCTTTGAAGATTTCGAGATACTTGGCTTCCTTTGATGTGTTCAGACGAAACGATGCTCAACGCTTATATAATTTTTAGGTCTTTTTCTTATATTTACCCAAAAATTCCAAGATGTTCCAAAACAACAGTTCATATTGCCGTATCGTTTCTGCATATTTCTAATTGGGTATTTATTCATTTGCAAAGTTAAAAATCGCAGACGTTGGACGTTGTAAATTTATTTCTTTAAACATGATACCACGAACAACATATTCATCCATTTTGCATCAACGTTTACCATAGAGTCCAGATATTAAAATAAAAAATTTATTTCGGCATCATTGAAATTAAAATCTTTTCGATTTTAACCCCCAGAACCCAACTTATATTTACCACCTCTATTCTCAATAATGCGCTTCAATTGGTTGACGTGTTTTAAAAATTCAACGACCTGTAGGACCCGTTAAATAAAATATGACGTAAATATTACTGCTTTAGCGCCTACATACTTTTAAATAATTATATATTATTAATACTTTATATATTACCCCGATCCTAATAAGTCAATTAAACAAAATATCCAGCCCTTTACAGACAACGTACACAATCACTTGTCATTAGTTGTCATTGTAATCACTTGTCATTACCATGTCAAACTACTGTCATTTCATTCTATGTCACATTGACTAAACTCATTCAACACCTGATAAGTACATAACATCATATAGGCATTTCATTTACATATATCATTATAATCATCGTCATTATTCGCATAGTTAATACTAACATTATACTAAAATCTAATAGCATATAGCGACGATCTTTCTAATATCATACTAAAGCGAACTTCAACTAACACTGTCAATGACCACTGCCTGTATAGTTAATGTTATTTGCCGTTATGGATAATGAGAGTCGTATTAATTATTGTAATGTTATATTGTAAAATTGTAATAAACGTTCCAGCAACGGTGAACAGTTACCATTAGGTATAGCGAGGCGATGTACGCCGTATTAAACTTAAGTAATTACAACCAAAAAGTTCGTTCTAGGGACTTAGGTTCTAGGTAATAATATTGCATGCCTTAAATCATGTCGAAATATGTCAATGTCTTAAACGCGCTAAACGTAACCTGACATTGGTATACTTTGTACTAATTGTTTAGATATTTATAAATAATTTACAATCGATTTTAAAAAGCACGGTGTCCAAGTTTCGCGTTATACAAAACGGAACAGACATGCTGAAGAGATCTCTACCGACTTGGAGGCGTATCTTCGCTGCCCGTGTCATTGTCAGCACGACGATTACAACATAACGTTTTAATATAATAACACCACAAACAAACACTTAATCGTATATCGAAAACGTAAGCTAAGTAAACGATTAGATTAACCGATCAGAATCAGTTTTCAAACCGCGGCTAGGTACTAATAAACCGTCACAAACGTATGCAGAATTTAAGCAACAATTTCAAATTTATAGTCGGGTAAAATAGTTTGCGTAAAGTGGATGTACACAAGAACATCAATTGCAAACTTTTTGTATTTATATAAATCCTGTTACCTGAATGAGTGACACACGTCCGTTCCTCATCATGTTACCATTAGTTAAGTATTAGCGGATATTGTGTTTTATACATTATAACGTGTAATTAGTTCGACTACAACCAGTTACGACACTGCCATCAAATGCCTAATTAGTTTTGCGAATAATTTTCTTATGTTACTTCTATGCGTCTGTTTTTAATTTAATAGAATTCGAGAAATTATTAGTTAATTGTGATAAAGTGATAGGACATGAAAGGTTCGCGTGGCGCGGTCCCGGACGCGAGGCCGCGCCCCGCCTCGCTCGGTAGCTACCGGTCTCACGATCCACAATACTAGCGGAACCTTCCAGCAATTGGGTATTTACACATTTATTTATTCACTTTTATCTAACTTAAATTATGATTAATTAGTTTTTAATGACGCCATCAGAACGACGGCGTTAAATCTAAAGTCTGAGGTAAAGATGCCTTTATAGATTTTTAAACTTGTAATGACGGAATCGTAAATTTAATAACTTTAGTCGCGAGTCGTGCATCGTTCTACTAGTGTGTTAACGTATATATGTGTATGTAAGTAATATTGACACTTATTTTGTTATAGCGTAGAGTACTGTTAAGGCGAAACTAACTGAAGTGTATCAAACGGAAACTAGGATTGTAAGAAATGTTATTGGCGTTGTACAAAGGGATAATATTGTTAGTAAATAAACAATGAAATTGGCGCATTACTGGCGAGTACCTTATTAGAATAGTACACGGAAAGTCCGCAGAGGCTATACATTGATAATTAATGTAAATAAACGTCATTCAATATGGCCATTTTTCGTTGCTTTCTTGTACCTACATTGAAGTGTTCGAATTTCTCACCTTCGACATTTCGAATGGAACTCTGCATTTTATATAAACCTTCGTAACCTGTTCAATGACCACTTATCGGCCGTGAAAGGGAAATGCATCAGCTTGCAGTATATAATCTGTTCACTTATTTGCATTCGAAATTGCGGTAATGCCTTACCGAGATGCAACTGCAGACCGAGTTTCCTTGTCTCCTTTTAGTGATACGAAATATTTCCATCGACACACACTAACACAATATTCATTCATGTGACGTCACGTATTTGTAAACGAAAGTATTATACAGTACGCATCACCTAGACGGATAAAACTTACCGAGTCGAGCGTCCCCTTGGCGGTGTCGCGGTAATACTTTGACTGATATAATAAACGGTAGTAATAAAAATGTTAATATATTTGTAAGAATAAAAACGAGAAAAAACTTAATGCATTTCACACTTTGTTTACAGTCCATAAGGGGATAGTTAGTTGCATCTAATGAGATATTGTGACGAAATATTTTTCAAGTTCTTAGCTTAAGGTTTGTTTTGTTGTGTATAAAACTAGTGTCTCGTGTACTTCGGATAATGAAGGGTTACAAGTGTACATTGGACGTGTTAAAATAGTTATGAATCGAGTGTAAATCCGTAAGAGATATAATATATTTGGAAACGTTGACGAATGTTTGTTGTATGTATGTATGTAATTACACGTCACAGATGGTTATTTGAACTCTAAGCATATAAATATATACATGTGTATCTATATTAGATATTTATACTTCAAGTTATACTTACTACATGTTTTATTCGATTATTATCGACAATGATCGTTCTCATTGCGGTTATACAAGCAAACACGTTTCGATTTTCATGCTGAAGTAATTTTCAAATGTCTTTGATTCCTTTACGATTAATATTGTTTGAAACAAAATAGAATTAAGCCGTCGCATTTGTTTCACCGCGCAGACATCGGACAAGACAGCATATTAGCGTGTTCAATGTTTAACTTAAGAGTTCAATATGGTTGCGAGTGCGTATGGCTCATATATATAGTTGGGCTCGCTCAATATCAAGACTTATCGCTTCCTGATCTAGCGTCATACTTTTAAGTATTACGATCCATAGGGTTCTATGTTTAATTGTAGCATGTCACATTGGTTGCTGGTTGCTGGACTGTTCTCGACGGATAAAAGGCTGTTGTTATAATTCGACCAAGTTAAGATACACAATGACTGTTAGTAGTATAAATGATTCTGATGACTGTGTCATGTTTATATCTCGTTCGAGTGGTGCGCCGTGAGTTAGTCAATCGATTGTGTACCGGTTTGCCAAGAGAAGTTACCTACAGTTGTGTTTAGTTAGCGACGCATAACGTGTTTGTACTTTAATTTGTTTTTTAGTTGTACTCTTGGAAATCAATGGTTAATAACTTAAGAAAATAAATTGTATGTGAAATATTCAGAGCTTTTAATTTTTTATTGCCTCAATCTTGTGTTATATGTCATATATTATGCCCCTCGAATATAATGATTACCCACGAATACAGTAAGAGCCTTTGAAGAGACATTATTATTGTTTATTTTATGTGAGTAAATAATTATATTTGCTACAATACGTTAACAATCCATTTTATAATTGTTGACATTCATTCTTAAAAGTGTTGAATAAAGTGGAAGTTAGACAATAAAAACCAAATTTTTGCCAGCTAAGGATTTACATGAACATAGACTCTTATCCTTATAATACCCGATATTAGGGGATGTTTGAATTAAAGTTTATCTATTTAATACGAATATTTATTCAAATAATTTAAACATTGACTATCATAAAAGCACGACCTTCGTCAAGAGACGTCTAGGTTTATGTTATTCATTAAAATAGTATTATTTTCTTAGTATTAAAATAGTATATTTAAAAAAGTTCGGCATTTGGTACCTTAACCAAATTATCAGTCGTGATTCATATTTATTTTCACATCGTTCGGTAGCAACTCAGAATTGTTAAAAAACACTTAACTTCACCCAACTAAGCCATACATTCAAAATAATTAACAATGACCATTATTCATGTCAAAGTCAAATTA
This sequence comes from Apyrrothrix aesculapus, assembly GCA_018245815.1. Taxonomy (NCBI): domain Eukaryota; kingdom Metazoa; phylum Arthropoda; class Insecta; order Lepidoptera; family Hesperiidae; genus Apyrrothrix; species Apyrrothrix aesculapus. Next base: position 539 of record DWEH01000522.1, on the reverse strand, counting down.
CTGTCAATCGGTACGCTATATATTTTTTGACTTGTTTTGTAACAGGCAATGGCGTCGCTTATACAGCTTTTTAAGTAAGCTTTTACCTTTTATACAGCTTTTTTATCTTTATAATGTTATTTTTAAAATCTTTTAGTACAACTTAAAATAATATGTAAATTAACGCTTGTAATCCTCGAAAAAGTAGGCAGAGGGGTGTAGTAAACTCCCACGTTTCATCACTTACGTTTATGTGCCACTATGGAATAAGGGGTGCGCCTATACACCAGGCATAAATCCAGACATCGAGCCACTACTAAAAATTTCTAGTAAAAATCTAAGTTAGAAAAATACAATGTAGTACCCGATATTTGAACCCATGACCTCTTGATCAACAGTCGCGCTTGCAACCACTCAACTAACGATGCAGTCACTTGAAATAATGTGAATATGAAAAGAATTACATTGAGAAAGCCGTTTTATTCACTGTTAAAAGTGATCCATATATATGGATCACTTTTGTTATTAACAATATAGAATATAGAAGAAGCGCGGCAGGT
>DWEH01000521.1:0-11497 GCA_018245815.1 Apyrrothrix aesculapus | reverse complement strand
ATAGTATATAGTGACTATTCACGACTTCACTTATGTACGTTGCGTCATTGCATATTTAAATTAAATTTGTTCTATAATGAGATAGGTGGCCTGTTTTCGGTTTTAACGGAAAATACTTCCTGGAAAGTTATATATATGCCAATGAAATTTGCATCATAATCTGTTCAGATTCAGACGTTCCGGACGTAATAAGTCGGACAAAGCGAGAGACGACAATTTTAAAGAGCGCGTGTTACGATTGTAGTAACGCGTAAATAACTGTACGAAGTCACGAAAAAACCGTAAACGTAACATCACGCCTGTAATCCCCGAAGAGCTAGGCAGAGCAGTGTAGCACACTCCCACGTTTCACCAGTTACGTTTACGTCCCCATATTTAATAGGTGGCGGTCAAGAGAAACACTTCATTAAAAATCGCAGATAAAAATAATTTTGTCTACATTATGCATAGATTTTGAAATCTAAATAATTGGGATGCTATCGCTTTCTCATTCTGAGAGGAAACGCGTGTCCTACTGTGAAACGATGAACGGAGTCATGGTCAAATGCTGATGACGACGTTGATTTACTGGGTTTAACAATATAGGGTTGACTGGAAGAGAGTGCCCTTAGATATTATGTCTGCCCTTTGTAACGTACTTTTAGATCAACAATAAAGATTAGATAAATAAGAAAATAAAATATTGATACATTTTTTTAAATGTTTTGCTCAGCTCTCTTGTAACATCCATTGATTAGAATAGCACAAGGCCCACAAAATTGTATAGAAAAAAAGAGCTAAATTTAATACAGGTTTTGTGGCGGCATATCATCATTAAATACACACACACAGTAAAATATAGGGTATTTCAGCAGTATAATAATATTACAGGTAATTGTTGATAAAAATGTAATTGTGTACGTGTTATCAACACGATTCGCACAGTAAACGTGTGATAGTATCTGATAGTATGCGATTATCATTCGTTTTATACCGTAGTTGTAATTCTTGTATTTTAGTTTTTAATACATTGATAAGAGCTACTAATCACAGGGTCCCGGGTTTGATTCCTACTTGGGCTCTCTTCGACATTTGACAGCAAAACATATTATATTCATCTACTCTGAATAGACTCACCACCTATTCCATAACGGGACCTAAACGTAACTGGTGAAACGTGGGAGTGTACTACACTCGTCTGCCTATCTCCTCGGGGATTACGGGCATGATGTTACGTACACTGAATATGCGTGTTTCTGTATCTATGTCTGTTCGAGCTAATGCAGTTAATGCGACCGGAAATATGAAAGTTTTTATTATTCACGTCACGAGTGTGGTTTTATTGTTATTGGTTAAATGATAACGTATGTATTTAAATAGGAAGAATTCGGTTCGCGTTGTAGTCTACTTTCAACACCCATGTTATAATATCAACATCATCAGCAGCCCATCTCAGTCGACTGCTGGACATAGGCCTCTCCGTAGGTGTTTTTCCCATAATCGCCATGCCGAGACTGCGGGTTGCCTAACTCAGAGCACAGCTAGTCGCACCGCCCACGCTGCTGCCTATTGGCGTCTAGGTCATTTAGCCATGACTAGGTAAGCTAGTGTTAATACACGCTGTTACTCGTATATCCATATGCATTGTTGATCCTCTTCTCGTTTACGTAGCAGCGGTTTAACTACACTTTGTTGCGATTTATTTATATAAGAACGATATCCTATCAGCTGTTTCGTTCAACAAACACTATATACGAAGTAGTACTTAACCGCAATTACATAGGAGACGCCTACTGTATATTATGTACATGGACATATCATATCTTATAAAAGTAAACATTACTTATGTATAAATAAGACGGATATGGTTTTGTTATTAGTTACATGATTATGTACATAAATATGCATAATTTAAATGAGTTAAATTGGTTTATCAAGAACCAAAATCATTTTCCACGAGAGTAATAATTAATTGTTATCTACAATAAACCAAATGATAACCTGTAATTCAAAATTGGCTTTGTAAACACTAACATTTCGGTGCTTAGGTTTTTAATATATTCATATATAATAGACACTTACATTTCATAATTCATTTATTTAATATAAGTAGGCCCCGCAGAACACAATACACAAGTGTGAAAGATTACAGATTAATACATTTCTTTTCCGACCCTTTTATCGCTCCACTGTTGGACACGGATCTCCTCTCAAAATGAGAGGGTTAAGGCCATAGCCTACCACGCTGGCCAAGTGCCGGTTGGAAGACTTCAAACGCCTTAAAGAACATTTATTTTCTATGAAATCTAAGATGTGCAGGATTCCTCTCGATGTTTTCCTTCACCGCTATAGCAAGTGATATTTAACTTTAAAACGCACATTTTTTTGTAAAGAGGTGCACGTCAGGATTTAAACCCGGAGTAAGGCTGAATTTCAAACCACTAAGTTATCACTGCTTCTGATTAATTAATACATAAAATAAGGAAATAGTATAATATATGTTAAAATAATTCAATATAACTAACATATTAAATACTATACCTACATAAAAATAAACGTAACATCACGCCTGTAATCCCCAAAGAGGTAGGCAAAGAAGTGTAGTAATTAGATTTCAACGTTTCACCAGGCAAGTTTACGTCCCATTATGGAATAGGCGGTGAGTCTCTATTGCTATACACCGGGCACAAATCCAAACTTCAAACCACTACTAGATTTTTTTACTAGAAATTCTAAATTAGAAAAATCCGATAGTACCCGACCCGGGATTTGGACCCAGGACCTCTCGATCGGCAGTCGCGCTTGCAACCAACACGATCAACAAGGCAGTCTACATAAAAATAACCTTTATTATTCATCACATTACCGATTACATTGTATGACCATCACTATCGCTTCCTGCGGCAAAGTGCAACGAAAACTTCGTTAAGGACGTCACAATATGCGTAGTACCTAATTATATTTTTATCATACATTTTATCCATTTCAGTGGCAACCCTAGCAAACAAGCAGACAGCGACCTGATGGTATTTTTCCCAACACTCAAGTCACCAGTCTTGAGGACCTCCACGAACGGAACATACGTGGGTATGACGTCGGTCAACGCCCCGCAATCAACTTTCTGACAGATAAAATGTATAGTGAAGGCATTGTTAATCACCATTCGACATTCCACCTGGGTCGTACGCTGCATACGTATACGGCAATGCATTATATTATGTTCGAGACCGCAAGCGGGTCAAGGACCTCTTTCGTACTCACACGATTAGGGGATCGTTGAACCGAAATGAACATGATCGACGCATTATATGAATACAGGGGATGTTGCGATTATAGTATCGATCGTGCTATTGGGATAAATATGGCAGATATATTAAAGTCTCTGTAGCTGGCGTGTGTTTATAAAGAAATCGTCGAGTCTGTACGGATAGGGAAATTTAGCAGTCGGTGTTCTCTGCCTGATCCGTAAGGGACCTGACGAAATAATATTCATATATTGACCAATGGTATTGGCGAAAAATCCCTTGGCGGTATGAGTTAGGTCGTTTCATATTGAAGTCATTAGAGTTTCGCATACACGCTCAACTTCATTACCAACGTATTTTATATTAGACCTTGAAAACACAGTATTAATTATACATCATACGGATAGTATAAGGTACAAGGAATGGTTTAAATATGATTGAAGTTAATGTAAAAGCTGTTCATCCCAGGTTTACGACATGGCTCTGTAACTAACTATAAAGCCAACAAGCTTGTTGTGGGCAGGTCGTGACCCACCTATGTATAATGAGTCAGTGACAAAGCAATCTCATTTGTATCATATGTTGGAAGTTCTATGGTCTCCGTACATGCCTTAAGAAACTTGATACATGCTATGAAAAAGCCAGTTTAAAATAGCGCGAATCATTTTCTAAAGGCTTGGATTTCTAGTTGAAATTTCTAATAGTGGTACGGAATCTGTATTTGTGCGCGGTGTATGGCAATAAACCCATAATACATTACCAGGGGATCGACCCCAGGACCTATTGCTGAACAGTCGCACTTGTAACCAAGACACTAAAGAAGCAGTCAATAATAATTAAAATAAATTATTATTATTATTATTACTACTGTAGTGGGAATAACCCTTCAATGACAATTGTATTTTATAATTCATTATGATTCGATTGTCCACAATACCTACTGCGGTCGTATCAATTCCTTGTCATACGTTAATACTATTTTTAAATAAACGCGTTGAGTGTTCTCATAGGTGGGGGAATACTTGGGGTCGAGGAAGCCCTACTACACGTAAGCGGGGTAATAATACTGAGATTTAAGTTATGCCTAGGGTTGCTACATATACAAAAAAACGGCTTACTCATACAACATAATAAGTCTGAGTAATAAGTATTATGATGCCTCGTCGGTCGAGTGGTTAAGCGCGAATGCTGATCAAGAGTTCCTGGGTCGTGTAAAGTATTATTGAGTTGTTTAATTTGAATTTCTCACTAATAGCACGGAGTCTGGATTTGTGACCGGTGTATGGCAATAGTATTACTATTCCACGGTGAGACGTATAACGTGGGAGTGTACTCCACTCCTCCGCCTATTCTTCTGAGAAATATAGGAGTGATGTTATGTTAGTATTATGATGGAATAAATTAGAATTTGAAATTATAAATGTGTCTGTTTGTTTTTCCTAAAGTCAGATAAAACATAATGGCCTCATAAAGATACGGTTTTGAGAATTTCATTACTATGACTAACATTTAGTTGCGTCTTTATAGCTATCAAATGTATGAATATGAAGAGTTGCAAAGTTGTTACACGAAGTTAGAAAATTCATAGCACGTCCGCATTATTAATATTTAGGTTCAAATAAAATAAAATCAATCTGATATATCGAACAAGACATATGATCAAAAATAGGCAGAGCCTGTTATTATAACCAGACGAGTTATATACATACAAATATATGTATACTTGTAAATTTATATATTTTATTGATTGATTGATACTTAATACGCTTTAAGAAAATTATTGTTAGTAGTAAACAAAACAGCCGCTAATGCTCATATTTCTGCGGTAAAGAAAAACTGCAAGGGCTTTTTTATGCATTCGTTTAAAGAATGCAGTTATTAGTGACCCCAAGGTGTAGCAACATATGAACTCACTTCTGATAAATGCAAAAACAGAAGGGTTAAAAGTTGCTATAATTCCATGCACTGCAACCCTATAAAGAATGGTACTGTGCACAAAATAATATTATTAATTAGCGTTAAAATGATTTTATATACAACCGCTAACATATATTTACCAAAGCTTGTGAGATATGTTTTTTTCCTCATTTTGTTAGTGTTAAAATATTATATTTGGCTAAATACTTTGTACTAATAAGATAAATCGTTTTAATACAATATTTTTGTTAATGTGTTGTTCAAAAATCCATTTACAACATTCAACAAACCCAATAACTGCTCTGCATTTTTCTCTTACCATTATGGTTTACGGGATATCGATTGGTAGTACTAAAATGATGTCTTAAAGCAATTTGTATTTGAAATAAGTCGAATTTTAATGATGAACATGGCCACCTGCCCTTACGCCTTAACCCTTCTCATTCCGAGACGACACCCACATCTAACAATGGAACGATGAAAGGGTTGATCACCATGATCAACCCTGATTTGAAATAAGAATTAAAACTTCGCGCACTCACAACGTATGACTTACCGAGGCCCTGACATTTCATTGCTTATGATGTTCACATTAAAGAAATTTCTAGTTCTTTCTAGAATCGTCTAGTCCCATAGCCACAATTCATAAGGCCAATCCATGACGAGTAGGTATTTGAACAGAACGACTGTACGACACCGGACGCACTAAGTGGATCACGCAATCCATAACCATCTCCCGTTGTAGTTAATACAAGTAGACACGTACGTACTGACTTTAGGCGCTACTTCGCCTATGGAACGAACCATTGTTTGTATTTATCCTATGCATTGTATTGTATCCTATGTATTATGTACATGTAATCCTATGTATTATGTATATCCTATGTATTGTATTTATCCTATGACGTGTGCTAAGTTAAAACATGTGCTAACAGAAAGTCTTCTTAAATATAACTATGAACAAACTGAAAATTGTATGACAAAATAATAGTCACACACACACACACACAATCACACACATTCTCACACATACACACGATTCAATATGTAATTGTAATATACATATATATCTATAAAATTCTCCTTAAACGCTGTAAACTTTATATTTCATTTATGTTTAAGTACTTTGTAATTGCCTTGGTAAATGAGCGGTGTACCCTGTAACACAGGTTTCTAAAAACACAGTACGGGGGCCCTTGCGATACTTTTGTTGTACTACTTGTTAAATGAATAAAGCATTCTTGAATTTTAATTTTGAATTGTAATTCTTCATAACGGAATAGGATAAAGTACATGTGTACCAAGTCTTGATTCCTGGTCTCTTTGGGTAGACAATCGGAATATACAATATCAAAAGTAATTTGATGACGTGTTGACTTGATAGTGATACCGCGATGCTAAAGTAAGAAGTGACTAAGGAAAAATCTAGGCGAATCTCGGAGAAACAACTTAGTGGGCATAAATAATATTACCTAGACTTTCTGACCTATTTTCTGACCTTTCAGATCACTCACCCTCAACATTTATACCGCTAATGTCTTGGACTAAATCTAGATAAGACTAACGATTGCGAACAAAAATGATCTATGGCCACACGCTTATCTGATTCCAAGGCCGATTAATGCAATTCGTCAGGCGATTAAAGGATTAATTTGATATGATCCATTCTTCATGTGCAGTCAGTCGGTCAAGCGCAATTGGGTCAGATTTGTAAACAAATAAACATGCTTCAGGGATCTTTAAAATAAGTCATTTAGGTACATTTATTTTAATATATGTCGTGCCGTGTGTGAAGGAGTGATGAAGGTAGAAGATCCACATCGGGTCTGCAAGGATACATTTGACACTCGCTGCTCGATGGCTACCCCGTGCGGGACCCGGCGTGACGATAGAATAAGAATAGTGTCCCTATTACCCTTCGAATTCCAACATTTTCGCCAAGGTATCATATTACAAAACGTTTTTATATTTTCACGTACGATGTACATGGTAGTTGTATATATAAAATATATATGTACATAATTAGTTTATTCTGAGTGGCTTGCAAGGAATCACTTGTACTGCATGTCGTATTTGGTGTAAAAAAACAACACTAACGTAACATCACGCCTGTAATTCCCGAAGAGGTGGGCAGACGAGTGTAGATTACTCCCACGTTTCACCAGTTACGTTTACGTCCCAGTATGTAATAGGAGGTGAGCATATAGCTATACATCGGGCACAAATTCAGACTCCGAGCCGCTACTAAAAATTTTAACTACAAATAAATAAACAACACTATCTTTCTTAAATAATCGAATATTTTTTATTTTTAATTACATTCCCCGTATCACAAAACATTTTAGCCTTGTGATACTATTTTTGGTATCAAAATGTACGTTGTATAACAGGATGGCGCAACTTATTACAATTTTTGTTAAATTCAATTCAAGGACGGTTCCACGCGGAGAGACAAGTTTATTATAACGGGTTTAATTATCTACTGCAGTTACATAAACTGCATGGTAAAGTGAATTCTCTATTTCAATCGTTCGTAAGCAATATTATTTCCAACTTCACAATTTAACGGAACAATTGACAGCGAAGTTACCTACAACTATCGAATCCGTGGTGACATTAATCCGGGCATACGAAACATGTAAGCAACCTTATAATATCACGCTACCACAAAAGGCAAATGAAAGTTAAAATTATGAGTATGACCTAGGCGGTGCAGTGTACGAGGTGCCGGTTGAAGGTGGAGATTTATCTTCGATCGGACTCGAGGCTGTACATTTCTCATCGAGCCGCTGAAAAAATACTTGACACCAATCTTTATTCTTCATCAATGATAATGTGGGAGTTTTAAATATTTAATTACTATATCATAATGGCCACGTCGTCGTTCTAGCTGTTGCTCGCGAGACTGCTGAGCAAGAGGTCCGAGATTCGATTCGCAGATCGGGCAATGTGTTTTTGGATTTTTGTAACTTGAAATTAGCTCGGAGTCTGGATTTGTACCCGAGGTAAAGCTCTAAGCTCAACCCCTTGTTTTACATAGGACATGTAACTGATGAAAAGTGGAAATCCTCTGTCTACCCTTTCAGGGAAATACAGACGTGATAATTTGTTAGATTATAACATATAATTTGAATTGTAATACAGCATGCCGCTTACATTGCAACTTAATAACCTCTCTCATTACTTGAATTTGATACAACTATAGGTTTCACGTTTTATATTTTGCAACCGAACACCGCACATTCAGTTCACACCATAGCTTATTACTACTTCACTTTTATTATTAGTTCTATTCATACTCTTAGATTTCTCATTTTGCTTTTTAAAAGGAAACGAAAAAAAAAACAATTCACACAATAATTTACATATGTACGTGATGCAAATTAAAACATGTCTGGTTTCCCATCTTGATCCGTCACACTCAGGTTCAGGTCATGATGATTAGTGAACAATGACAGCTTTGAGAAACGGAGCATGGGAAGTGAGCCTTGCGCCTCTGTGTGGTACAAGCGAATGCGCCCGCGCATCGGAAAGTTCACATGCTATTAAAGTTTATGGTATAAATCAGCTGACTAGCGGCAGTTATACAAGAGGTTTTTTATTGAAGGGCTTCAATTTTACGATTAAATTTTATTTAAAAAAATAGCAATACATTATTAGCAAAGGGGAAAGAAAATAATAATAATTTTCCCGATATTTTTGTACCAGATTTACGACAATAGGCTCGTCCCCTATTACATAGGACCATATAACATACGCGTGAAAAGTGGGAATATCACACTCCTCAGACTACCCATTCGCGGAAATACAGGCGTTACGTTATGTTGTGTCTCAATATTAATAACTTCAGCAATTAAAATACTTAACAGAAAGGATAATCAATCATTTTGAACATGTTTAGATTGAATGAGCAAAACCTTAGCAAATCCCACCCACAATCCGCCTTTTAAAAAGCATGACAGCTAGACTTAATTCATATCCCGCTATTCCCTAACGTATTCTGAAATATCATCCTACCCTCATTTATCTAGCTCTAAGAGATCTATAAGAAGATATCAAGACATCTGGCATTCAGAGATACATAGATTGCAACTAGTTATATTGAATGTTTTTCTTTTTTATTCGGCTATCTTGTTCTGACTGCCAAATCGTTTAAAAATATAGAAGCTAATTGAAGTCTACGATCATTTTAATAATATCTCTTCTATCACGTAGATAAGTATTTACACAACTTGATACATAAAACGTGTATCATAAATTGAATCGAAATTTTCATACAATCACAAACATAACGCTATTGTTCACGCAATGATCCGTACCTAACACTGCAATAAAATGCAAATACGCGAACTAAACAATGCAGCAGCGCAAATGGAACTCGTCGCGATTTTGCAATCGGTACAAAATCCGACACTGCGTTCCTGTGATCGTTTTACGATTTAAAATTACGCTTAACTAACAGCCATTTCCACTGCTTACCGTATGAAAATAAAAGCGATGTTAGCACGCGGCAAATGAGTCCAATGACGATTAGTTTGGCGGCGAAATTGATATATCGTATGGCGTAACCTTGTTCCATGGGTCGTATAGCATAAGTGGTGAAACGTAGGAATACTACACTCCTCTGCCCATCCCTTCGCACAGGCGAGGTGTTATGTTTGAAATTCATTTAAAGTTCGATAATAAATCAATAAGACAGCTAATATTTTTTCGGAATATGTCATGAAATGCTAGTTTTAATATTGTGAAAGCGAACACAATATTTAGTGACATCTAAATGAAGATTGTTGACTTTCCCCGCACATAAAAAGATAATATTTGATCTTATCTTCTAGACATAACGAGATGAAACTGATTGACTTGACATTATACACGCTAGCAAAACTGTTACTGGCCACTAGTTAATTATGTCTTTTCTTTCCTAAATAGCGACGTGAAACGATCAAAGTCGTACTTACTTCATATCATGTATATTGTATACTAACAAAACAAATTTATGCAAATAGCATAGATTACAACAAGAAACAAATAACTTTGTAACAGGATAAGTCCTAATTTATTTTACAGCTACCATTGACACTCAATTTATAGACACACAGAAATGGAAAATTTGTAGAAGAATGAATGTATAAGCAAACTGAAGGGATAATGGGCAGGCAATATAACAGGACAGGGCGCGATGGCGCTCCTTGGGGGAGGCCTATGTCCAGCAGTGGACTGAGATAGGCTGATGATGATGATTAATATAACCCACAGAAGTGGTGGCTGGGGCAAAAATATTCTCGAGTGACAACCATGCAACAAACGTAGCAGAGTGGCACGTGCTATGTCTAGATAGTTCGACGACCTGGTCAGAAGTTATGGAGAACCGGTTTTTACAAAAAGAAGAGGAATTATGGCTTTGCAAACGGCCTATGTCTAGCATAGCAATGGTACAATACAAGCATCATAGATAATAGACATACAGCTGAAACGGTAATAGACATAGAGAAAATATTTGAGAATAAAATTAATTTGCTTCCGACATGCTGGGCAGTAGTACATTTCGATTCCATGTGAGCGTAATGGATAGAGGACATAGAATAAGACGAAACGACAAACATCTAAATAATGAGCAAATTTAAAAGAAACATTCAGAAGACGACTCAAATGTGAATCGAACCCGGAATTCATCGAGTCCAATTGTCATGTTGACCAGTTTATAAGATCAACAAAAACTGCTTTTTTGTCGCCACTGATTTTTATCCGCTGGTACAAAAGGGTATAACATTTAACCTTTACACTCGAACACAAAGAACTTTTACGGACATTGAGGGACACAATACAATATAACAGTTACGCTATGTGTTGATGTGGCTGTACATTTGTTGTTAACTGTCTGAGTACACTCCTTTGTTATAAACGTTTCAACTGTTGAAAGCGCAGTTGTAGTCTTTATGAACATGACGATATGATTGAAAATTAAATGCAAACAAATTCGTGCCTGATAAAATTGAGATAATGCGACTTATAATTTTTTAAATACTTTAGGGATTGTTTGATTATGTTGAATGGATTGTTGAAGCGACCAGAAGATATGCACTAAGGTGAACTTAAGGTTTTTCTTCATTTATAACTAGGGAATACTAGGGAATAAGGAAACTGTACTATTTCAAAGGTGTTCGGTATAGTCAACCCGGAACACCTACTATAGGACCAACGTTCTTATTGAACCAAGTATTATAAATTGAAAAACACGTAAGTGTTAATGTACCTAAAGACAATAAAACAAATTAAATATATAACATAAATTCACACATATTGACGGAAAGGGAAAAGAGTTAGTTTGAGATGACTGGATACATTTTATTCATATT
>DWEH01000520.1:0-11504 GCA_018245815.1 Apyrrothrix aesculapus | reverse complement strand
CTATAAAGCTCTTACAATATGATAATATTTTATACTAATATAATATATGTATGTATGTCCTTCTGCCGAATCCGAAAACCAATCTGAAGCATGTTTAAGTACATATCGTCTCTGTTTGCAATATATCCCAGAACAAGTTCGGACACGTGTCGGAAATATTGAGACACACAGAAAAATTTTGGTTATTGGGGGCTGTGGGCTGAAACTTACTATATATTGGGAGTCTCGCAGTCCTTCCGTTTGCGTCTTAAATAAAACAACATAGATTCGAGGTTTTTGCTCTAATCTATGCATCTATGTATGTAGATATGTAACATTTATGTAGTCTATATTTGTTATTGTCAACGTAAGGATAAAACGTTGGGTCTATTCTCGTGACGTTTAGCGGAAAACGGTTTAAAATAAGAGATAAAAGCATATTTTACCAGAAAATTTCCGATAACAGCAAAAATACATAAGCTATATAAAGTATATTAAATTACATGTTTTTAATTGCAACCTCTTTATTTTAAATGCTATAATTCCTTAATATCGATAAAGTTGTAAACCAAAACGTTTTAATATTTGTGTTAAAGAAATAAAAATCCTTGTAGCCGAAACCTTTTTAAATTGGTCATTAAATTTGCTGATGAGGGCGTGTAATTTCCCATACGTCACACCATGGTTACATCGTCATTTACACTTATAATAATACATGTTAAAACATGCTTTGTGTAAGAGTATTGTGTAAAAATGAGAAGGGGCATGTTCCAGAGGCAGATGTAGAAAGAATAGATGTAAGAATGACAATACAGATATACAATGCGAATGTTGACATAAGTAGATGCAGGTGCCGAGGGACACCAATGTCTATCACGGACATTAGAAACTACAGTGATATAGTAAAATGAGTTGACATTAATAGAGCTGTAATCTTTAATGTCCCTCGTAGTAACCCCTCAAAAAAGTAAAATTTAAAATTTAATGAACGAAAGTCGAAAATCGACGACTACTGGAACATTAAGGTACGCTAATTCACAGTTTTCCTTATTCTTTGTCTAGTACGTATCCAATAATAGAAGACTGTGTAACTTTTTGCAGTCCCCTCGTTTATTTATATACAACGTTATTATTCTAGAAAACACTTAACATAAAACGCAACGTACATATTTTGTTTGTTGGTTCATTTATAAATCACGTAAAGCGCTTCTCTCATCATGAAAAATGCATCTAGTCATTACAATTATCTAAGTGAATACATTGAGAATATTCAAATTAAGAGTTGAATATTAATATTATAATGAGGACAGCGCGCACATTTCCTGCCATTCTCATAGTTGGTTACACTATTTATGGTCTAGACAACAAAAAATATTAATATCTAGTTATTGAAGGAACACAACAACAAACTTGTTCACTCTATATAAACAATAACTAGCTCGGCGTTGAAGTCTTTTACAAAGAATTAACAAATTTAAAATTAAAGGCTTTATTTACCGTTCGTAAATATTTACTATACTTATTACTATAAAATATTTATGATATTTACCTGTCTAAATGGATCACTAATATGATGTGTATAGCCGCCACAATAAGTCATTTAAATTACAAACTTCTTCATCAACATCCGGCTTTGAGATGTAGCGAAGACAAGTGCACTTTTGTTATCTGAAGTCCATAGATAACAACTGAAAAACTACTGGCCGTTTGTAAACTACGCTTTCTTCAGTGATTCAGTAAAACTGAAGTTGAAGGTTGAATAATTTACATTTAAAAAGTATACAGTCGTTGAAGTTTACATAAGTTGTCAACTTACAAGTAGCTTATACATTTGTAAAATATCTATTTATAATATGTGCGCGTTAAGTTACGATTCTTATAAGTATTTAAATTAAGAATGGAATACTGTAATGTTTTGGCAAAGCGATGAGACTACCTTGAAATTCCGTAATTAATGGGTACCGGGTCCAATTCTCTCATGTACCGCTTTCGAGAGCGTGGGTTCGTTGCGGTCGGTACCCGAGCAGTCCTCCTCGATAACCGATTGAACCAAACGCACCTAATACTTAACACTTGAAGTTACACCTACGTAATAAAATTGACGCAGTTTTCACCGTCCAGGACTGCGCGCGCACCTAAAAGCATGGAACATCCACTTCGCCGGCAGTCTCCAGCCGGGCCGCACGCTTCTTTCTTCTTTACGTAAACATTGCAACACAAACAAAACACGAACGCCCTGGCTGGTCGAATCCTTCGCCGATAAATTAAAAAATAAATATCCCGCGCTACAGATTACAAAGCAACCTGTCAAACCGCTTTCGCGCCTAAATCTCTGTCACAAGTGCGCTGTTTGATAAAATCGAAATTAAAAGCAATAATATCGTGTTATTAGTTTTTAAATAGGTGTGCTTAAGTAAAATTGGGTGATTCAGAGGTTGCTGGTTGGTTCTGTAAAAGATTTTTATACACTTCGTGTCAGAGTTGGCGAGTTGTGAGTATGTAGATAAATGCTGTTAAGATAAGAATGGCAGTAGCTTACGTAAGGTCTGCGGAGAAAAAATATTTAAAGCTAATATAGTTTTAAGGAGGGCATGTCCTCGAGATTGAGTTATAAGCCGGCTTGCTTGTTTTTGTATGCGAGCATTTATTTAACCTCGCCGCTTATTACATTCGTGTGTAGCCCCCATGGTTCGTTATCTCCGATCGACCTTCCAAGACAACGATCTATATAGTCGATAAGAAAAACTATATTAGAATATTTTTCTTAATAAGTAACCGAAACTAATAATTATTTAAACGTTTACTTATTAACTGTACATAAATTACTTAGCCCGAAATATTATTTTCATTGTTTATGTGTTCGCAGAAACATTTATAGCATTGTGTTGGACATTATAAAAAATCATCCAAAGGTGCTCATAGACTAGGTAGATTTTCGAATATTTATTGAAATGTAACACAATAATTATTCAGTCTGTTGTCCGAATCTGTAATGACTGAAGGTTCGAAATGTGTTTTAAGCAAAATTAATTATGACGAATAAATAAGAATAGACAATGAATTCTAATTAAATTCGAAAACAAATTTGCATATCATTCATTTCGTTCTTACAAAGTTAGTTCATTCGTTTTAATTATGACAATGAATGTATTCGATAAATTACTTAGTCTTGTATACTATATACAACATAGTCTTGTATGGTAGGCATAAAACAACGATATCTTATTGTCTTGCTTATAAAATAAGATAATATATTTTATTAAATTTAACTGTGTGTAAAATTTAATTTTAACGTAATTAAGGTTGAATATCATCTTAGATAATATACCATTTATAAGCGAATAACATTATGGTATCAATGCAGATATTAATAGATCATTATAATATTGGACAAAAGCAAATATAATGCTTAAAGTTTTAACATACATACATAAGTAAAACAGAAAATCTACGTCTTGAAATTCAATGTATTATGTATGTTTTATAGGAATTTTCTTTTAGCAATTTGAAATACGCGCCATACAAAGTAAAATCATATAAAATCGCTTTCAGAGGACATATTATTCCGTTCCAGTATTTATTGGTGTTCAGGAATATTTTGTATCCTTATATTTGTGTACATTAAAGGAATAAATCAAATAGTAATTTAAAAGACTAATAAATTAAATAAATATTATGTTGAGGAATAAATATATTTTTTTTTACTACATGTTAAACACGGAATAAGTACCTATTCCTTCTTGCGTCGTATTCCTCATAGTTGAGGGTCGTGACCGCCTCCACGGATCACCTCCTTTATGTTGTCCTTAATAGTAACATTTAATTTAATTTAATTTAAATTAATTTTATTATTATATTTAATTTAATTAAATTTAATTTAATCAAATACTTTATTCAAATTCTGCATTTAACTTTTCAGTGCGCGTTACAAATTATTCAAACTCTCTATTTAAAGTTTATTATCTGTCTTTCTGTCAGACTGAAAGTACTATAATGGTACGTATATAAGCCGCTAAGAAACAGGGTTGGTTCTTTCCTAGTCATTCTGTGAATGATTTCTGTTGTTCACTAGTCTTTGTCTATAGTTATTTTTGGATAAAATAAAGGATCATTTGGTTTATTTCTTGCCTGATGTTACATATGTAAAAAGTCCTAAGAGGAAAAGTGAGTCTGAGTTTGTCTATAGGCTACCGTGGCGGTTTAATATCATGAAATACTATTTGAAACATCGTTAATATCATCAATGGCAATAACATTTTTGTCACACGGATCTCTTTTTCTTACCTGGTCGGGGATTACAGGCGTGATGTTAGGTTTAAGTAACAAAATGAGACCAAAGTTCAATAACTCTTTTACGCTATACTTATTCGTCCATTTGTTGTCCTAATCGCTATGGTCATTAATATAACGCATCTGTCATACTATCGCCAGCCAGTAGGCTGTGCTTGACGCCTCTGAATAAGGCTCCATTTTCACCAAGTGAGTGCGTTAAGCAATATCGTCACTAAGGAAACTTACAATATAATAACTCTTGATTAAGGAGGTAGAAATGCAAATTTAGAATATGTAAAAAGAATCACCATTTTACTGTTAAATAGGTTACTTCAGATAAGTCTGGCTATTCGGGCTATCCCGAAAAATATACGTAAATTAATGTGATACATATTTAATCAAGAATTGCCACAATATATTTTCATAATCCTTCCAAAATGTACCTAAAAGTTGATAAACTACGACCCCTAAGGGATTGTTTTGTAATTGAGACAAGGGTTGATGTTGTGAATATGTATATGTATGTAATTAACGTATTCTATCACATTTCAAAACAATATATCCTCGTTCTTTTTTATGTTATTACTGTAGAGTAACAAAAATAATCTTTTTCTCGTTTTCGCTATACTTGTGATTCGTTTGCGATATGACAAAGGCACCAATCGTGAATTACGTAAGATATTTCTCGGAAAATCGGTTGTTGAACTGCGGAGTAGAATGGATATACTATTTCTTACTAGCGAGAAAAAGCTTTCGTGTATTCTGACCACCTGGTGTTGACTGCAACCCGTAGATATATCTTTTTCGATAATACTGCAGTGAGATCTTAGAGTGTGTATTGTAATAACAATGTATTGTATTGTAACCAGGATCCTTATGGGATAGGCGGAGAGAACCGAGTATTAAACGTGACTTTCTTCCCAGACTATAGATACTTCTTCACCATTAATCATTCTTTTCGTATAATCGCCTTGGTTTCGGAGACTCCTGACATCCCCGTCAGTCAATATCTGGCATACTCGGTCAAGATAGATGAGTCTCGGTCTCCCTCGATACGTGCATGAATCATGTCTTATATCAACGACGAATGTATTGGTAATTAAACGATGAAATAGAAAGCGAGTTTCAGCGCGTACCTGCTTAACACATTCTTGCAACCGAAACATAAATGCATGCACTGTTATTAAGGGTTGGAAATAGTTGCGGTGGTGGTTACCCCCAGCGGATCCCGGTTTTACTAAACTTAAAATCTATCAAACGGGACAATTATTAACTCACTAAAGTTATTTTCGGTCCGGTAAAATTATGTAATCAATTGTTTGTTAAGTGTCCATACAAACGTGATAATAATACATAATACTTGAAATGGTGTATAGAGATAGCCTGAAATTTGGATCATAGTACAGGATGCTTAAATATATTTTAGGTCAATATCCACACCAGTAACATGAGGTAACAAATTATATATCCTTGGATTTTCAGTTATAGCAATTGGCAGTTGAACGGCATGGTAACACAGGGCCGTAACTATTCTTATTCTGACACGAGCCCCGTCATTAACACTCGAGTGATAAAGGGCTGAGGATGATGATGATAAAACTTATGAATAAAAGGATGTAATTATTATTTAAAATCTATTTGAACAGAACGACTGATCCTATACAAAACGAAATTGTTACAGTAATTCAGCAGGAAAGTTTCATTTCATCTTCCGCCGGTTGTGTAAGGCACAGCTGCGGCCCAATGGCGCAGGAAGATTGAACTGTCAATAAATATTCAAGACGAGTTAAGCGGAAACGCAATAAAGGCACAGGAAAATATTAATTGAAATAATTTTTATACGCTGTTCTATTTTATATTAAAAGGCGAGGCAAAAAGGCTGTCGGACCACGTGCTGCTGGGTGGCCACCGTCGGCTTGAGCATCTGCAACATCATAAAAATGACCAATGCATTGCCTGCCTTGTAGACTCTACTTGTACTAAAACAGATTTACTTTTAGTAGAAGTAAACGAATATTAAGGGCGCTTGTACCTATACAGTATCGGGACAAGCACACGCACAATTTTGACTTTATGAAAAAAAAAGAATTTTCGATTTGACTGTACCGATACTAAAAAACCTAATTTTATTATGAAAAGGCTTGGAAATAAGAGGCATATATTATCGTATCGTACAGCGATTGACTTGTTATCTTTAATTTGTCACCACGAATAGAAGTATTCATTTCACCCATAAATCGTAATCACTCCCTTTTTCAACTTCGAAAAACCTTAAATATAACGATAAGGAAGTATAAAACAGGTTTTAATTTATCTTATATAAGTTTTGTTACATTTGATGTTATTAAATCTCCATATATATAGATTCTCCAAGGCTCCCGGTTTTCATGACAGCCATTACAGACAAACATCTGCTTAGCAGAAAGGCGAACTATGACCCCTTGGGGCGACCAATCAGCGAGTTGACCGTCGTCAAAAGGTCAATCTGGCTTAGTATCGTTTACTGTTATTCCCAAAAAAGAAACTTCATTACTTCCACTAAACCCCTCAAACCCCGCAGCCTATTGGTGACACCAATAAGACCTTTGTGCAGATTTCGGCCTAAACAATCTGGGACATAATTGTCTTTTGTTATTAGCATGAAATTACAAGAAACCTTAAAGGAGTACAATAGACGTCACGATTCTTTTACATATTTACTTGTATTTTGAGCTAAGTTTTGTAGAAGGGACATACGTAATATTATCACGCCTCTTTTCTAGGGGTACGTACATTCTAAAGATTTAAATAGGCTACGGTCCTCACAAACATTTTTCGTCTCTTTATCAACTCAGAACATATATGCTTGTCTATTAAAGTTACTCTAGACCTGACATTTTTATTAATATGCCTATATATTGATTGAAGTTTAACTCTTCCGTTGGTGGAGTGGTTGCAAGCGCGATTACAGATCGAGAGGTCCTGGGTTCGATTCCCGAGTCAGGTATTATTGGGGTTTTCTAACTTCAAATTCCTAGTTGCTGCTGGGAGTCTGAATTGGTGCCCTATGTATGGCAATAAATTCACACCCTATTCCATAATGGGACGTAAACGTAATCGACGAATCGCGGGGGTGTACTACACTCCTCTGCCTACATCTTCGGGGATCACAGGCATGACGTTACGTTTTAAAATATACATTTTTTAAATTAATTAATAAGATAACCTTGTACAGTACATACACATATTGTGTGTATACACAAACGCATGATAAAAGCTGAATGTTACAGATAATTTTTGCGACATGAGTTATCCATTCACCGGTGGTTATCTCAACAAACGAGCAACGCGGGGTCCTCCCAAATAATGCTTAGTAACGGGAGCTAAATTGATGCTAAAAGACTGAGTGTATTTTATTATTTTAACTGACTGGGAAATGCTTGTTAGCGAAATAGTACATATTTGACATATTGCGTATATATGTACATATATGAGCTTTATAATCAATATAGCATTTGGAAATCAAAAGCTGTCTTCATCATGATCATCAATCCCTTTATCATTTTAGTGTTAGCTACAATTCTCTTCTCAGATTGAGAAGGATTGAAGCTAAAATCACACGCGTCAGGAAATATTGTGGTGAGCACTAAAATACGTGTATTTAGCCTTCCTTAGGATGTTTCCTTCCTGTCCAAGTGATATTTAATCATAAAAAATGCACGTAACTTTATAAACTCAGAGAGCTGCTGCTCGGACTTGAACCCCAGGCTCCCGGAACGGCTTCTAAAATCTAAATGGCTAGTCTCCGAGTATTTTAAGTTCGTAACAGCGTAGCGTAATAGTTCATGTTTTTGTAAATGTATTGCATATATTATACATGTTATTATATATATAATTATATTTGTAACTTGTATATATATGTATATATATAATTATATTTGAGCAGTGATAGCCTAGTGGTTTGAAATTCACCCTCTCACTCCGGGAGGCCGGGTTCAAATCCTGGCGCGCACCTCTTATAAAATGTGCGTTTTAAGTTTAAATATCATTTGCTATAACGGTGAAGGAAAACATCGTGAGGAAACCTGTACACCTTAGAGTTCATAAAAAAAAATGTTTTCCAAGGCATGTGAAGTCAGCCAACCCGCACTTGGCCAGCGTGGTAGACTATGGCGTTAACCTTCTCATTCTGAGAGGGGACCCGTGTCCAGCAGTGGAACATAAAAAGGGTCGAAAAAAAAATTGTAACTGTAGAAGAACTAGATTCTGTACATTACACAGAAATGAACCACAAGTATGTATATTCGGGGAGTTTTTGTAATTAAGAAGAGACAAAAAAAAATTCTGTGGGTTGGCGGCGTTCTACGCAGCAATTACAAAAAAGCTTTTTAATGAAATTGATGTGGGTGTAATTTATATGGCGTTGTTAAAGTAGAAGCTACTAAAATACATGTTTTTCATGTACTAAAGGAACCGTACAGGCAACATTCTCATTTGTTTTTTTTTGCAAAGATTGAGGTACCTATTTTCTAAAATTAGAGTTTAGTTTCTTATATTCTTCAGATGGCCAAGAAAATTATTGTGCGAAGTCGGCATTACGGCATTTGGCAACGGTTCGTACTTTTTAATTATAATTTATCTTGTTCCCTTGAGTCTCCTATTAAAAAGTCCCGTCGGGTTTATCAGAGATTACTTCCGCTTTAAGAAAACAAACAATCCTGTTATCTTTTTAAAAGGGGCACAACGGGTTTCAGAAATAAAAAACAACTTAAATTAATGTCTTGTTGGCCAAGTGGTTCCAAGTGCGACTGCTGGTCGAGAGATCTTGCGTTCGATTCTCGGGTGGAATACTTTAGGATTTTTCTAACTTGTTTTTTCTAGTTGAAATTTTTAGGACTTTCTCGTAATATGAATTTGTGCCCAGTGTATGGCAATAGGGTCACCAGCTATTCCATGGTGGGATGTGAACGTAACTGAAAAATGGGAGTGTATTCTACACTTCTCTGCCTCCCTCTTCGGGGATAACAGGCGTGAATTAACTTTTTTAAAGTTATTTTACTGAAGTACAGAAAAAAATATATAACAGTTTATTAGTTTGTTCACCTTCCATCATTGTTTTTATCACCTCATCATAGTTGAAGCATAATATTTACATTTCACTACCGGATATGAATGTCTTTCATAAAAAGAATTGGTCAGGTTTATTTATTAAGACGCTACACTAGTATAAATTGGTGCATATATCTTGAAAGGGTGTCCAGAAAGTTAGTGCATATATTTGAATACAAGTAAGACGGA
Source organism: Apyrrothrix aesculapus (assembly GCA_018245815.1). NCBI lineage: Eukaryota > Metazoa > Arthropoda > Insecta > Lepidoptera > Hesperiidae > Apyrrothrix > Apyrrothrix aesculapus. Next base: position 1,976 of record DWEH01000520.1, on the reverse strand, counting down.
CTGCATCTGTTCAAAGTTCTATTAGCGGTCCCCTGTGCTACGAGCGCACCCGCTTTTAGTTAAGTTCACGTATCATTTACTAACTATAAACCGTGCTACCTACGATTCATTCCCTGCTCAAATACCGTTATTCACCACTCAATAACTGTCATATATGTATGTAAATATATTTTCTGAACGAACGAAACTTTTTATACTGTGCGCTAACAATTGCTTTGTCAATACACAATAATCGTTCGTTGAATGTTATATTGCAGCGATATCGAAGTGTTGCAAAATATTATATAAAGTACTTTTCATTCATATTCCGTTTGCGATATTTTCAACAAAACCTTTGTAATTTATTATTGTTATGTACAATAGACGCTTTTTTATGAAGAGTGATAAATTGACGATCTATTGCTTTTTCACACTTCACATTTTCAAGTACCATCGTCGTGTTTAGGACATTTGATACAAAAGCCATTAATAGAATGGAGATATCTCCAGCAGGAGGTCCATATTCCAAATATTTTTCAAAATTCAAAATATTCGTTTACTAATTTCGTTTTATATGTTTTTTAAGTAAAGATAATATGTAGTTAATGGGCATGCTGTAGTCATACATTTCTGCTGCCGTCCATAGACGTCTGCACTCGACCTCGAGGCTAAGCACATACGCCTTGCTACTCTCGAGGACTAAAATAGTCGCCTCTAGTAAATTCGTGGACCGTCGACTACACCCTTCATACCAAAATACATTGATGTAATAACAATTGCTTCACGTTGGAAATAGGAGTAGCGGGAGCGCTTCCCTGGGCGAACCATTTCGAAAACGGAACATCACGGCTGTAATCCCTGAAGAGGTAGGCAGAGGTGTAGTACACTTTTTACCATATCACCTTCTTTATGTTCGTTTTCATAGAACTAGGTCCGCGTTTGAGTGCAATCTCATCTGATGTTAAAAGTATCTTTTCATTCCTGTCTTATTATTTTTCTACCTGCCTAATAACTGGGATTCACTGTAAGGTTTTACAGCTATGGAAAACCTTATAAATAATTACTACTAGCATCCCCTATACATAATCGAACTCAGTATTGTTATAATACATACACCGTTGATAAAACCCCAATTACTTCGAGCTACGATAGTCAAACTACTTTATTTCCTTGTGCAATTTTATGTAAAATAGAATACCATACCTAAGAGTTTAATTTGAAATAGAGCTCGGGCACCATTTTAGGTGTATATAACTGTGCGTTGCAATAATAGCTCCCACATTCGAAATTAATTCGTCAGTGCAAACACAGCTTAATAAAGAGATTTGGCGCGGCGCCAGCGGAGACAGCGTGGCATCAGCCGGTTGCATTAAAAAAACAGTCTTATTTATTTAAGACACGACTGAATTTATTCCGTATCCTTGTTATTGTAAACTGGTTTTTAAAACTTTCATATAACTTGTACCAGAATGCTCTGGTATAGTAAAAAGTTCCACTGAACTCAGTACGAAATGGCCGTTAGACTGACATTAAGAAACGTCGTTTTAAAATCCTGATCATGTATCGTGACGATCTCTACAACTGAGTTGACTTGAAACAAATTTAAAGTGTAGGTACATATATATATATACATTGATTGGACGTCGTTTAGTATATCTCGTATCTCGGTAAGAATGGAATTGTAATGACCAATGGCATTTGTTTGCACCGAAGAGTATCGTGTACTAGATTATTTGAAAATTTTAGAGATTTATGTTAACTACATTTGGGGAAAACGATAGAGAAACTGATTGATTATTATTAATTGTGAGAAGTCGTGGTATGCGATTCCCAACCCGGATGCCCAGCGTGAGGATTATGGGGGAAAACCGCTCAGGAGGCCAATGTCCAGCAGTGAACTTAAACAGGCTGATGATGATGATAAACGTAAAACGTAACATCACGCCTGTAATCCCCGAAGAGGTAGGCAGAGGAGTGTAGTACACTCCCACGTTTCA
>DWEH01000519.1:0-11508 GCA_018245815.1 Apyrrothrix aesculapus | reverse complement strand
CATATTAAACGAAAAACAAACCCCTATACTAATCAATAGAACACTGTTCTAGGTAGAATAGCGGTAAATAACGACAGATTCATTTAACAAGCGTTTTAATGTAAGCAAGAAGATTTATTTCAACGGGTGCAAACAATAAAAGCAGAGAAGAAATACAAGAAAAATACCGGTACGAGAAAAATGTCATGCGATCAATCATTCCGCGGATGCACGGATGCGGGTGACGCCGTGTTTAGTCAACAGCGCAGGTAACAAATTGTCGCGAATATGACAAACAAAGCGGGTATTTTTTGGCCATTTTTTTATTTTGCTGTGTATCTGTCATTTTTTATTCACTGGATCATCTTGTTCGACCAGAGGACCATTGGGCGGACTTTTATTCGTTTATTGTAAAGCTGGATACGGGTTTTGTCCGCTACTTGGAGCGGCGTAGAGTATACTCTAACATGAAGCTGCACTGTGAACTGGGTTTAACGACTACGCGTATCTTGGTTAATCCATAATCAGATAAGTTTAAGGTTAGATTAAGGTTTACGTTTTGAAGAATGTTTGAAATTGCAGTTTTCACAAAATGTAAGGAAAACTTCTGACTAAATGTTATTTTTTGATTGAAAACATGTTTATTTATCCATTCACAAAAAGATCCAGTCTCTTATACAATGAAATGAGACAGTGCTACAGCCTCCATTTTTTACTTTACATTATTCTTAGAAGAAAGCATTAACTTCAGCTATGTCCGTACAATTATATGAGGCTACATTATTCTTATTTCGCTTGCACGTTGAAGGTTTTCAAGCAACTGCGCGGGCTCTATTGTGTTCCGGTTTAAGGAGTAATTACGGGAATAAGAACCATTTTGTGCAACTGCAAGGTAACGGATAGATTGCAATGAGTTGTCTTGGCTTTGTGCATTCGAAATAATACTTTCTATTCGTTATATTCTTCGGGAACAAAGGGGGAAGTTTGAGAGATGGAATGAAACGTAGGAAATATTGTTAGACTGGAATGAAATCGTCATGATACTGAACACAGGTTGCCTTTTACTTAATCTACTTGGCATCTAAAGATATGACAGAAACATGCTTTGGTTACACATGTGTCTGTTGGATGGTTCCCGCCTTAAGGCTTCGGCGAAGTTCAACGATTTCATATAATCCGGATCGACATCTTAACGTCCCATTGTAAGTACAGAAATGCTCGTGAAATTTTGCCTTCAGCGAGTACTCATTTGAATCCCAAAGCGATCCAGCATTGCTTAACTTTGAAGATCATTTGAAATTTGCAATTGAGTCTATACAACGAGCGCTATATATGACGTGATTTATTCGTAACCGTTTCGAGTATACAATACCGGAATAGCAATGGATAGCTTAAAATTAATTGTTGACTGGCTCGTTGATCTAGTGGTTGCAAGCGCGACTGCAGATCAAGAGATCCTGGGATCGATCCCCGGGTTGAGCAAAAAATGATTGTTTTTTCTAACTTGTAATTCCCAGTAATAGCTCGGAGCCTGGATTTGTGCCCAGTGTACGGCGATAGGCTCACCTTATTCTATGAGAAGTATTACATAACTAATGAATATAAATGTTTTCATGGATTTATTATTAATTTTTATTTTATAATATTAAAGAAGATGGAAACAGTAATTATATTAATTGGTGCAAAAACATGTTTTGATTAACTTTTGATTAAAACCTTCTGTATTAAACACTAAAATCACTTAAATATTTGTCCTGCCTGTCCAACCCGCTAGCCCAGGCTCAGGAGTCGAAAACACTAACCACAAGACCAGTAGCTCAGTTTTGATTGTATGTGTTGAACTCTTTATACTTAAATACTAATGTATTAATATGTCTGTAAAGTAAGTTTAACAAGAAAATAAATTAATCCAATATAACACAGACGGTATGATAGCTGAAAACTAAAGTTTCAGATTTCATAATCATCATTATCATCATACGCCTATTTCAGTCCACTGCTGGACATAGGCCTCCACCAAAGAGCGCCATCGCGCCCTGTCCTCGGCTTGCCGCATCCAACTTGTGCCTGCAGCCGTTCGCAGATCGTCACCCCCCTGCCCGGAGGGCGTCCTACACTACGTTTGCCGAGCCGCGGTCTCCGCTCTAGAACTCGCCTACTCCACTCTACTTTCGTAGTAACACAGAAATTTATAAACGTAGCGAATGTTTCAGCTAAGGATAGAGAATTTCCGGCTCTTTGTTCCGCACACCTCTCACAATCCGTACACCTTTCACAATCGCTGGGCTAGCCGCAATAGAAGTAGTCCCGTATACATTTTTTTATTTGACGCGTGACGCTCCAAAGCTTCTCCCGTTTTTAATGCGTCCCGCAAATTAATAAAAATCTCGCCGAGAGGAAATTTTGCGTGAATTATGATCCTATTCTGTAGTGCTCTTATATAATTTTCTCCTGTTTTATAAGTTAAGTGGCTAATAAAACGTGGCTCTGTCAAAACGTTATTGCCTTGTTCACAAAGTGTTTTACGCAGTCGTATGAAAATTTTTATTAATTTAATTTTCAGTCATAGCCGCGTCTTCTCGATGTTAAAGAAATGCTCACTATGGTCAAATGCAAAGTTTTAATTATGTAACATTCTTTGAACGAAATATATTAATTTATAGTAGTAATAAATATAAGCTTAGTAGTAAGTATAAGTTTCCGAATCCGGTGACCACGTATGCAGAGAGTGATGAATGTGGAAGAAGCACGGTAGGTCTGTAATGATATATATATTTGGCGCTCCGTGCTCTCTGCCTATCTCGTAAGGGATCTGGCATGAGGATATGAATGTATGTGTGTAATTTATAGTTGTAATTTTACGCGTTTCCTACGTAACTGTTTATTTGTTACAAGATTAGTATGAGCAGATCAGTCTGCATTTCTATTCTTATGACATAACCCTTTTTCTTATGAAGTAGGTTAATTATCGTAAAATAAAGACTAAACGCAAATTCAAGCCTTCGCACACTTATGTGATAATTGCAAAAAAATAGGACAAGAATTCTGAAAATCAATTATTAAATTAAGTAAAAATTTAAAATATAGCATTTTTATAAGCAAGACCCCCATCTCACCTCAAATATGTTAGTACAATTTTCTTACAGGCATAGCTTGCAATTTTATTATGTAGGTACATAATTTAAGTTCTTGTTGTGAGTCTGAAAAGTCACGTGTTTTCAGACTCATTTATTTATGTATTATTTGGTGATAATCAGTCGATAAGCAACCGCTAACATGTATTCTCAGAATATGAAACCAGTTCTAGACCTCATTATCATTACGTTCGTTATTTGTCCTGTCGTTCAATACTTCAATTACCATATTTTTTCAAACAGAGCCATAAAAATAGCATCGCATAGTTCAGTGATGCACTATCTCATTGTTCAGAACCGCCAACAAAAGAAGCGCTCGTATTAAAAACTGTCAGCGGCAGGGACAGCTGGCAGCAAGTGTCGATTACAATTCGCAGAACTTTTGTTAGCCAGTACATCAATATTGTTGACGAGGTTTGGACATACTGTCAGACGAAATCGAGCTATGATTATAGGGGGAACGTTCTGGCCCTATGTCCCACTTTGCGTTTTAATTACAAGCGTTCCTCTAATAGCGACTAAAAGAATCCAACTTCAATATTCTATAGTGCTAGTAGTAGTAGTAGTAGCAGCTAGTAATTGCTAGCTGAGAATGAGAGACCGGAGCCTACGCAGCCCTAACCCAGTCATAGATTGCAAGCGATCTGTAAAATGAAGAAACGCTGAGCGCAGTCTGCATTTGGTTGGGTAACCGCTAGCTGCGAATTTTGACGAGCGATTCGTGAGGCAGTCGGTCCGCTGCTTATAGTTATTTAGCAATCGTCACATCTTGTCGGAAAATTTAATGGCAGTGTATAAATATTAGACGCATGCATAGAAGGTTAAATCGTGCTTCTGCCAATTTGCGTTGAAGCAATGTGGTGGAGTGCCCAGCAGTGAGATGTAAAAAGAGTTTCACCCAAAGGGGACCACTTGATACAATTTGTCAATTGCAGCTCATTAAATCTACAACTGATCTCGGTTAGTACTAAGTGCTACTTGCAGTCCGTCACCTATATGCAGCTTAAGGTAAGATCTGAGGACCGAGTGGGAAGTCCTAATAAAATACGAACCATGACATAAAAATATTGCGACTTAATCATATGAACTGTAGAAGTAGAAGTTAATTTAACCAAACTGTAGAAGTTAATGTAACCATGATTCTCCTGCAAGTATAACTTGATGAAGAAATTCTTCACGTTCATGTTAAATTCCAAAAAATAAATTATCTACATGTTCAAATTAGTGTATTTATATAGTGGATTTTCGGTGGGTCAGAAATATGTAGACAAAGATTACAATTTTATGTCGATTATTTTCAGTCCGTGATTCTTTTTTTTCAATGAATTTAGCATAGATAGGCATCGCTTCTGGAATAGTGGTTCATTCTAGAAACGTGAATACAAAATGCGAAAGACAATTGAAAAGATGAGATCGGAGGACGTAATTAGAAATGTAATAACACTCGACTTGATCTAGAACAGTGAGATCAAGACAAGCATGGATACAATTGCAAAAGCCCTTTGTTTACATCGTGCAAACAAACACGATTGGCCTATGAAACTTTTGTTTCAGTTAACGTGTATTGTTTTTACTATTATTCTCATTATTAATATATAGGCCGTTAAAGGTCGTTAGCATCGTGTTTAATAATTATATATATAATATCAAAAAAACCTTTTTGTATTTGTTCATTCATTTTTGTTTTATTAAATGTTATCAATGTACAAACAAAATTGATGTTTCTACCCAGACAAGGGCTTGTACAATTCAAAGCACCACTGCCTACGCAGAATTCTATAAAAACATATTAGACAGTGAAATTAAAATCAATTACTTTACAAGCAGAGTAAGAAAAATCGACCAATAAAACAAATGTTGTCTTATAACATGAAAAAGATAACAAACGAGGAACCCTCGAATCAATTGGAATTTACAACTAAATAAAAGTTTCATTTATCATTCCTTTTACAAAAGGGAATAACTTATTTACGCTACAGCGATCTATTTATTATCATGAGTCCAAGTACATTAACAATACAGACAAGAAACAAGAAATTGGTCAATCCAATAGAAAGTTGAGTTTCATTTATTATGTTTTCATGTCGGCGCTCGTTCCGCGACAATACGTCACTGGCTCAAACAAATGACAAAAGCACAATGCTAAGAGGTTATTATTATCTATTTTTCCCCCCAAAGAAATATATTTTTCGAGATGTGCGACACTCGAAGATGTTTATGTAATCGTTTATTATATGTAAGCCTATTTTTTGTGTGGCTTCGCAGACAATTGTTGTGTTTACGGTAGGTGGTTGAGTGGGGGAAGATATGAGCAATAACAGCGGGGACGTGCCTTCGTGGATGTCGAGTTATTTTCATATGATTAAACAATTGTTGGGTGTTACGACGGTAGTTATTGATGTTTGTGAGAATAAACAACGTGTTATTCCATTGTGAGCAGTCTAAGAAAAATCAAACCGCCTACTTCATTCAGAAATTTGAATGAATGTGCACCACGCTCGGGTTGCTGTTTTTCGTTCCAAGACTATTCTGAATATGCATTAATAGTGTATCGTATTATGTTGTCTTATACAGAGAGTAGTGTGTCTCATATATTTGTACATATTGCATTCCGAATTACGACAGCTTCAACGTGTATCTGTCCAAAAATACTTTCCAACGAAGGCACATAACTTTATGGCTGTTGCTTCCTTAGTAAAAAAACATAGAAGACTAGATTCTAAATTTATTGTTGACACTATTAAAGATGTCCTTGAATTTTAAGTGCGTACATATTATATTCATGTAATCATTATGTGGTGAAGTACATAGATTCATATGTACCTTAACAGCTAAAGTTGGAGAAGTCAATAGCAAATATTGGATTTAGGACAATTTAAAAGTTGCATACAAGTAAAATGTGCTCATGATTGTCATGTAAATTCTATTGTTGGTGCTTAAAAGGGATTTTTCGCATAGTAACGACCGTTGTACAGTAGAATGGAATTTACTTTATTGTATTCTGGCATTACTCTCTAGATATGGATATAATCGTAAAAGTAAGTGAGCGGAGACGAAAAATAATCTTTGAAACGAGCTTCCCTTCCGTAATAACTTTTTGAATGTGCACCAAACGTTACCTCGACTGAACGCAGGGTTCTAGGCGCGAAGTGTACCACTTGTTCTTATTTACGATGTACCATTTTCTTCCGTAATATCTTTATTTTCCCCTCAGCTATAGTTGCGCTAAAGTGCCCTCGTGGCAACAGTCGGAAATGAAGAAAAACGAATCGGTGTGATTTAGTTTCTTTGTAACCTGATTGTAATTCCATTTGTTTTGTCGCCCTGGGAGTCGGCTTAAATGGTTGTTAGTACGAGTGATTCTATATACGTTTTAGACTCTCCATTTTATCTACCTTCATATCGGTTTTGTGCTCTGAATTCAAATCTCTACACCAAAAAGCCTTGTCGTTGTTACGTGGCTCAATAGTCTAAGTACAATTTTATAATTCAATTTTTCAAACAACATACATTTTAGAATTTCACGTACTTATTCGTCAGAAATACCATTAAACATTCACCAATACGATTTGATACTTTTGTCTACTACCATGTATCCACATTATAAATGCAAAATTAGTTCTGTCTAAAACATTATCAGGTCGACACCGCGTAATCAATTTTGATTAGTATACCTTATTTTGAATTTAGCATGTAAATATAGTCTTTTTTTCATTAAATGTAAATATAAATAAGAGTTGAAAGAACGTATAAAATCATATAGGCAACCGCGCGATAACATTCCTGGCTACCTACTATTTCATTACATATCGATTTACCCCACTAGAATCATATAAGCAAAGAAATAAAAAAAATGAAAATACATTGATTTGTTTATATATCATCAATTAACAGAATACTTTTTAATTACACACTCATTGGGAGGATATTCAGCTCATCTCATAAAAAATTAAATTGTAAGGACATTAATTGATTTATTTTGTATCACAGGTAAAGAACAAATCTTTGCTTCTTCTATTAAATATTCTGTGAGAGTATACTAAGCTCATTTAATTGTCATATGATCTTTGTGTTGATATTTTCTTGGCAGATAATAATTATTTGGCTTTATGCTTCCATGCTGAACTTTATAGTCATTATTCGATCACCGTGAAACAAGTCTTATGCCGTGATGTTATAATGAAGCATAACTTTGCTCGTCATCGTCAACGTACAATGGAAATTTAATATTACGGAATACAGTCGCACAAGCTTTGTTTGGGAAATTATTAATTTGCTTTCAAAAGGCTCTCCTTACTTCTTTTAAATTTTAGCTGCTCATCTTTTGGTCGCAGAAATTTAATATTCCGTCTGTTATGTTGTGTGCCTTAGTATAATTTAATGATTGGAGCTTAAATTATTCAGTGATAATCAGAACTTAAGTTTTTAATTAGGTGATTATAACAGAGCCTTTACTAAATCTTAATATTTATCGAATGGATTCTAAAGTTTAAAACAATTTATCTATTTTTACAACGGTAATATTCTGCTTCGATCCAATATGACATGGGAGCATTAGTTTTATTTCGAATTTCAAAATAAATGTGACCAATGTACGTTATCCCGCATACTTCGGATACGTTCTCTTGTCCGAAACTAACTAGTCGCAGCCCTTTAGGGTATGGATGTAATTAGTTCCGTGTGTCGCATGCTTCGGGGGTCACTCTTAATTTAAATTACTTTCCTTTAGAAAATATAGACGATTCTTTCAAGGCCAAATAATAGGCATGATATTATCACCGTCATCATTAGCAATCATTTCATCTTTTCAGTTTAAGGCCATGGTCTAGCATTTGCGTGGTGCTTACAAGCAGACTTTGCAGGTGACTTCATGACAACTATTCAAGTCATATCTAATTCATAAAAAAACGGACATACATAAATTTAAAAATAAAGAAGTGCGGGCAGGGATTTGAACCATAGTTACGTGAAGTAGAAGGCAAAGTTCAAATTATTATATACTATAAGACTATAACTATACTATGACTAATAAAAAAACGTAACATCACGCTTGTAATCCGCAAAGAGGTAGGCAGAGAAGTGTAGTATAATCCCACGTTTGACCAGTTACGTTTACGTCCCATTATGGAATAGGTGGTGAGTCTATTGCCATACACCGGGCACATGTCCAGACTTCGAGCCCCTACTAGAAATTCTAATCTTTAGAAAAATAGTACTCGACCCGGGTTTTGAACCCAGCATCTCTCAATCAGTGCCTGTGCAACCATTTGACTAATGAGACAGTATATATCGAATTTACTTCTATATATTTTTTATATCTATACCTAAATCTTTTGACCATAAATAACCATCTTCATCGTGATTAATGTGTTTCTCGATACTAATTTCGGTAATAAATTTAAATTAACAATCAAGACAATATTATTAACTTGTGCCTCAACTCTCCAGTGTCTTAAACGATTAAAATCAAAGAGAATATCCCGTTTTCCGTTATCGTTGTCACAAAAACACGATTCGGGGACGATTGAATCGGAACAATTGTATAATTTCATGGGAAAACATCATAAGTCTGACCCTCGGAAATCTGATTACGCTTTGTTGAACTCACTCTAAGGCCCTTCGTTCATAAGAATATTCGATATGATACTTTCATGAATTTAAATTTTTTAAGTCAGTAACTTTAATTCTCCTTACTAGACTGTCAGACATTTTTGATACTTTGCATAGTTTTCAATTGTCATGGTTTTTTAAGACAAACTTGAAATTGTAATGTTCTTGTCTTTGATTTTGCAGAATAGGTGACAGAAATCTGCCAGGATCGTAGTAGGTAGAAATCCTTAAATTCTGTTTACCCCTATGAGAAATAGACGTTAAAATATGTATATGTTTGTATTTGCAGATGGCGATCGATCTTAAAAACATCTTATTAAAGAATTTAAGTAATATTTAGATTTCAATAATGATAGTATTGGGTAGATGTCTACATAGATCTTTTGAATTACACCATTGCGATTTTCCTCTTAACCCGCATCTTCCTGATCGTACATTTTTATCCCAGTACAGTATTTTTTCTTGACTTTAACAGGCCTATATGATCCCTAATGAGATAAGACATTTTGTTCAAAAGAAAAACGAAACAAGACATTAATTTTTAAACGTGTCGTTTTCGATGATAATAAGCACAAAACAGCGAGGAGCTTTCTCTAAGTAAAATTGGAGCGGATTAGAAGAAGTGAAATCATTTAAGATGTCCCCAGAGTGAATGCCGTTACAGTGAGTTCACGGAATAATTAGATTTTTTCTGGGTCGGAGTAACAATATACTTTTTGTTCAAGCTGCCTACGGAAAAAAGACAGCAGATTATGCTAATGCGAAAAATGTTAAATAAAATGATAGAAAATAGCTTCTCCATTAGTAACTAGATGTACGCTTTTTTGTTACTCCTTTCTCTATCATTAATAGTTTTAAGTTTACATTATCTTTAGGTTTGCAGATCGCGAGATGCGAAATATAACTTCGATGTTTCCATGCTTCATAGGGCACGTTAATAAGTACCTCCTGGTTATTACCGTCAGGATAGAACGTTGAACTTCGTTGGAAGCTTTGAAAGTGTTTTAAAAACATTTAACAAGTGGGTTGGCCACTAACTCGTATCTCCGTCAACTCGCATTCGTGCAGTGTGGTGAAGTATGTCCCAAGACCCCAACAATTGTGGTAGACACCAGTCCACAGCAGTGTGAATGTGAAAAATTGACGACCAGCAGCCAATTTATTTTGTATTGTCTTATAACATTCTTTTCATAAAACAAAAAAAATACTTATGTAAAACTTTGACAGGTTAAGTATTTGGTAACCTCGCTTCAGTTGTGTTATGTCGAAATGATATGAATCACTGATAAACTAAGAAAGATATTTAACGAAATGAATATACTGGAAGTACACAAATGTACACAAGCCCCTTGATTCAGAGTGGGTAATTTCTCTAGATTTTCAGAAAAAATTGATTGATAGCCTGAATCATTCTGATTCCTGAATCACGCTATCAATAAGTTCTTCACCTGACGATGTGTAAAATGCTATCTGTTGTAAGATATTGGAACATTCGCTATAATGTTGGGAAATATATCAGATTTTAAAATGAATATTTATTTAAAAGATTATTTGAAAAGATATACAACGCGAATACTGATGATCGCAGGTGCCGAGGGAGGCCAAGACTCACCTATCCTGATCAAATAGGCCAGGTACTAGCTGATGGGGGAGTCAGAAATCTCCGAAACCGGCGTGTATGTATGAAAAGAATGATGAATATAGAAGAAGCGCGACAGGTCTGTAAAGATAATTATTTGGCACTTGGTGCTCTCTGCCTAGCCCGTGGGGGACCTGGCTTGAAGATATGTAGGTATGTTATTTAAAAAAAACATCGCGAAATATTTACCGATATCGATGTTGACATTTGTGTATGTATCAAAAAGTGCAACGCCAAAGTAATGAAAATTCGTGAAATAAAAACAAGGTTGTGTGTTTATATAGCGAAAGCCATTAGAAGCGTATTTCATTCATTGAAATACGCCTAACGTGGCTTGTCATGTTTATTGAGTAATCATCACTTTGAGACGTAAAATATTATTATTAATGACGTATTAAAATGTACTTTGAAAATAAATTATTTTAAATACTAATAAGTGTCTGTAACAATTTATTTTGAAAAGTTATGAACATTACTATAGTCAGTTACATTAGTCAGTTTAGTCGCATAGGTGTTTATAAGGTATATAGAGATTAAGACATTTCCATTTTCGCATGCGGACTATATGTATGAGGACACATTACTTCCTCCCAAAATAAACCTAAAAATTATGTTCACTAAGAGCTAAAACGCTTTTAATCAGAACGACCGTTGATTTGCGATATTGTTCCTTAAATATTCAACATCCTCTTTCTAATAGGAAATATGACGGTCTTGGAATAAGGTTGATTTTCGCTTGCGCTCAAATAGAATAAACGGTTCGTTTATAACCATATTTTACATACGTACAAATTTGTCTCCGGTAATGCGATTTTCTATCTTTACCGGATTACGACGGACTGCCAAGTGAATGGTTCCATTTATATATATTTACGACCTGAAATATCTCTTAGAGGGGAAATATAGTACACTTTTTTGTTTTAGTATCTTATCTTTAAGGCTACGGAGTTAATAAAATAAACTCGCTTTTTGTTTAACTCACTATATTCCTGTAAATCCCGGATCGGGCACTATTGAATTTTTTTAACTTAGTTTTTCTAGTAGTGGCTCGGAGTCGGGATTTGTGCCTGGAGTATGGCAATAGACTCACCACCTATTCCATATTGAGACGTAAACGTAACTGGTGAAACGTGGGAGTGTACTACT
>DWEH01000518.1:0-11510 GCA_018245815.1 Apyrrothrix aesculapus | reverse complement strand
AAATGACTGGAATTAGGAATTGACAAGTATGGCAATAATATTTAGAAATCAAAATGTTTATTTCATTATATGGATACATACGAACAACGAGACCGTGACGAATACTCGTCTATTTCTACGTTTTATAAATGATTTCAAAAACAAGAGGAGCAACAAGTAAGAAGCATTAAATCTTGAACGGTTAGATCATAAACTTGTCTGTACCTGTTAAGTCGTCGTTTGAGCATCAAAATCGAATCTCGAATGAAATTGAATTTTCATAGAAAATAAGAAATAGATGAACAGACAGGACCACATATATTAATGTGTCTACCGACCACGGGAATACGACAGTGCGAGACCTAAGATTACCGCCTAATTGGCAGTTTCTGATATTGCTTACGAAGTCAACCTTACGGTTAAGACCAGACAGGTGACATTCCATTGATGCATTTCTGTTCCTAAGTTAGGCTAATGAGCAAGTACCACAACGGCTGCTTCTGTCCGGATACATTAAAAGCAGAACGAATCTTTCTGTAGTAAAAATATATACCTAACAATCATTATTCAAAACTTACAGAACGTAACGCCTTCTGAATATTGATGTAAATATTAAATATAGATTTAACCGCGTAGACTGCGCATGTCAAACTTATCTGAAATAATAAGGAATGATGAATTTTATAAGTAACAAAGCACTGCACTACAGTTCTGCAGTATGTGGAATTAGAATTTTCCCTTTATCGATTGTAGACTCAGCTTAACATTTTATTCTATAACGGTTCAAGCAACCGAAAACAATCTTTCACCTATAGTGTCCACTGAACTCTGAATGATTCAGACCAAATCCAGACTTTCAAATCAAGCTCCAGCTTCCTCACGCCGATCGATATCAAGCCCAAGATACAACTTTTAAAACCCTTATCGACGGCAGAGTCGTCATTGATCAAAAAATACTCTATAAACCATTCGATTTAAATTTTACCAAATTATCAGGTCAAACTCACCAGAAAAGTAATCTCCAAGTTTAATTTTTGAAAAGCGTCCATTAATTTTTTGTAAGTCTTCGCAAACTTTTTGATGATGACCATTTTGTGGCCAGTTAGTTTTCGTTTTTCACATCCAGATAAATACATACGTATGATCTTTATACGTTTATAGAATAATTCAAATCATCACAACTGACAAAATGCTCATAATATTTGACATAATCATAACACATCCACTTAAGTTGTAACAAATGACAAAACCCGGTTTTCCGAGAATAATGCATTGTGACATAAATTGCAATAACGTAATTATTGATGTTACAATAAACGTGACTTCTACGTCACAATGTGTACCATGCCAATAAAGGTTGTTGTCAACTAATTGGACATCCGAATAAAATTTGGTTAATTGTTCATTTTTATGGTATAAATTCCACAGTACGTGTATAGCACATTGAAGCAAGGCCATAGTAAACAAGCCGGGCATTTGTTGGAAAGTTGAAGTCTTAGTAAAAATCACAAAGGAAGTGCAGTTGAATAAAATGTAAAGTATGACGTAAATCTTAACGAAACCCGAAATGAAATATATTTCGGGTTTTGGAATTAAATCAAAATACACTCCGAACGGTACTCTTGACCACATTAGGATCTTGAACAAGGAATATGATTTTTTGTTGTGTCTTTTGATAACAATCGGCATGGTTTTGTTTATTTTTATGTTCCAAAAGTCGTGAACTTTTAACTCTAACGTTCACTCTGTCACTTCGGTATGAAGTACACAAATCGAATGAACTAGACAATCAATTTATTTGATCAGATATCGAAGTGGGTCGACTTTCTCTATAATTAGTTGTTTTTAATCAATACTTTGTACTGAGAATAAATAATATAGAAGAAACTTATACTTTATATGCAATTTATAAATTACTTTTAGATTCGTTCTTAGGTAAATCGGCAGCCTCGTTTCTTTACTGTCTCTCATACAAATGAAGAGTAAGACTTTGGCGACTGAATTTACATCTTTTCATTTTGGATTTAAGTTTGTGATCCTACATTTTCTCGATCTCTTTCTTTTTGCGGCTAGTCTGAAAACATTTCACCTCATCACTATATTTGCGGTGAAAACCTCAGCCAGTTTGATAATTATGGACACTGATGTCGCCGTAGTGTACGTAGCTGGTACACGGCAATCGGCATGTCATTTGTGTCTCAACGGTGTCATTTACAGGGTTCTTATCACAGTCAATTTGCAGGCTAATTTAAAGCCGAATGTTCCAGCGCTTGACATTGGCAAGAGGTATAACACACAATGTGAAACTCACTCGTTCAGGATGTGGTAAGTGTCGTTACGCTACTTCTCTCTCCTATTTCGGTGTCATGGGAAGACAAAAATGTATCTAGCCTCGTATATACCCTGCCGCATGACAAGAGTTTGGATTATATTTCATTTTAGATGCAATTTTAAGCAATTAAATAACATAACATTATTTCACAATTATATTTCCCCAAAGAAGTAGGCAGAAGAGTGCAGTACACTCCCACGTTTCACCAGTTACATTTGCGTCCCATCTTGAAATAGGTGGTGAGCTTATAGCCATACATCGGACACAAATCCGTACTCCGAGTGCTAGAAAATCTAAGTTAGAAAACTCCAATAGAACCCGACTCGGGAATCAAACCCAGGACCTCACGATAAGCAGTCACGTTCTCAACCACTCGGCCAACAAGATAGTATAGAACATATGTATATGCAAAAAATCCGTGAGTAAGCGCCAAAGTTTTTTTTCCGACTCTGTTTATAGTTCCATTGCTGACACGGGTCTCCTCTCAGAATGACCTCTGACCTCTGTGTGTACCTTTAATTTAAAAATGTCCATAATATTTATTTGTAAATAATATTTACATAAGTTTCACAATTCGCTCCAGCTTTAAACTTTTTCATACTTCTCACTTCATAAATAAGAGGTTACCCTAATATCCCGCGTAAATGAAAGGGAATATTAATGTGCCATGCAAGGTACGTTAAAAACTTACCTGTTCTGATAGAGTTTAAAATGTTTGTCCCTCCGTAGTGCAGTAGCCCTCTAGTAAACAAAATCCGGCTGTAGGTCATAGAGAACCTACAGGGCAGAACCATCGCTTCGTCCTTTCATACTTGATGAAATATTATTTACTCAAATTGATGATAAAAACAAATCGAAAACCTAATTTACTCCAAGGCTTGTTACCGACGCCTTGAAATGAAAACTATCGCCAGCTGTCTCTTCGAACATTTGGAGTACTGGGAGCTATTTCTAATACTGCAATAGTAGTACGCATACTTACGTAAAGTGTAAAGCAAAGTTAAATAAATAAACGTCATAACTAAAACACAAGAAACCTTAGAAGTCTTTATTTTAAGAACACACAAACACCGAAAAGTTAAAGAATATAAATATTTCGAAAATGATAAAATGTTGTCTAGGATCTTGTTGTGGGGGCACCACTCCTGCACCCGGTTCTGTTGTCAACTCTACAACTAGCAGCGATATGACAACCTACAACGTGGTACATACATGCTAAATGCACAGCGGTAAAATCGCCACAACCAGAAGCTAGACAAGATTACTGTAGTCTACCAAACAAAAAATCATATGGACAAATTGAGAAAATTGGTTAACATCAAATTTAGGTAGAAATACATGTATTTCAGCAACACAAAACGAGTAGGTAGTTACTTAGTTTAAAACTAAACTTTCTTAAACATTATAAACATTTTCATAACTTAGTTTCGTTCGACTAGATCCTAAAACGAAGTTTTAATTTTATTCAAGGTGCTTTATTTTCAAGTGTAAATAAACCGCATTATTGTCGACGAATCACACTATTCGTTCTTCTATGACAGGTGCTACAAAGACTTACGATCTACAGAGATATTTATAAGTGGAACTGTAGTAAAACAATTATGTACGTGGAACACAAACTGAAGAGACCAAAGATCAGTCTGATGTTTATGGGGATGACGTGAAGAGCGGTGAACTGCGGAGGACGAACTGCGAGGTACTCCAGCGTGTCCAGCAACACTTCGCGGTAATGGTCATCTGCAATAAAACAAAGCGAATATATGAATTGTAGGAAATAACAGATAATATTTGAGTTGAACATATTTTAAGAAGCCAATGTTCGAAATTTTTATCCGGTAATATGTATTTGCATCCTTTATACTGTCTAAGAGGAATCTATTGATTAAGTTACCTATTTTAACCGAAGACATCCGGGTATGTAATAGTGAGTACTTACTTATAGACAGAAGTCTAGACATCATGAAAATTTCTCTAAACCTTTTTCAATCAACAAGGCAAGGCTTAAGCGCACTCATTTTGTGTTGTAAATTTCTGTCTCGTGCGTTAAACACTCATGCTTGGTGATGCCACTAAGATAAGCTTTCCATGTGAAACAAATTATTTTATGTAACGTCAATTATTTCTCATTTCAAAACTTTCTTGGAATTCGAATATACAATATACGATCAGTCTTCTTTTTTCAACCCATCACTAAACCCTTTGACCACTCCCTACCCTATCTCCTTTCTTGGGATTCCGTTCCGTGCATCAAGACTATGATGTAGCTCAGTCTACCTACTAGTAACTGCGTTGTCGACCGAGTCGGTTATATTTACATTTAAATACCCATTACTTACCCGAGCAAGCGAGGACCTCATTTCCAATAACACCTTTGATCACATCGAATTCGTGTAGCACCATTTCCGCAAATATGACAGTCAGGCTGAGTAGTACAGTACGTATAAATATATCGAATAATGGCGACATCGCCGTTGGAGCCTAGAAAAAAGAAATCAATTGTACATGTTTCTTAATATGAATTGAGCAGTCTGAGAAGTTTTGGTATAATTGTGAATATAAATGTGCGAAAGGTCAGTAGTAGTGACGTGTAACTAAAAGTTTTTACAGCTTACAGAATGCAGCGCCAATTGAATGTTGTCGTAAATGTAATATATACATTCAGCCACGTAGCTTACACACGTTAAAGACATCTGAAATAATAACGAATGTTAAATTTCATAAGCAAACTGATATAAATGGGCAATGCGGCAAGTCAAACGTAACGTCACGCCTGTAATCCCCGAAGAGGTAGGCAGAGGAGTGTAGTACACTCGTTCACGAGTCACCTGTTATGTTCTACGTCCCACCATGGAATAGGGAGTGAGCCCATTGCCACATACTGGGTACGATTATTCGAATAGGAAACTCCGGGCTACTACTAAGAATTCTGGGTTAGAAAAATCCGAATCGAACCCAGGACCTCTCAATCAGCTGTCGCACTTGCAACCACCCGACCAACGAAGTAGTCAACAAACAAACAATTCTTCAAACAAAAATAACCCCTCATGCCGGATATTGTTGACTTGGATAAAAACTGCTGGAAGTGAAAAATGGAACTAACCAAAAAGGTAATCTGCCAGCTTAAGTTCTCAATAGCATCCATTACATTTTTGTACGTCTTTATGAATTTTTTGATAATATTTATTTTCATAAACGTAGGTTTTCTCTTCTCACATTTTGTCAAGAATAAGCGTGTGTTCTTAATTATTTTATAAAGTAATTCAAATGTCATCACCATTGTTTAATTGTCCATTAAATTTGAAATCACTGATATGTATCCAACTAAATTGTAACGAAAAACAAAACCCGAGATTCCAAGATCAACGCATTGGGTTATAAACTTCAGAAACAAAATCACTAATGCTAGATAGAACGTGACTTCTACATCAGTATGTCTACCGTGCCAATACAAGTTGCTGTCGCCTGATTGGACATTAGAATAAAATTGTATTAATTGTTCATTTTTGTAGTATAAATTCCACAGCTGTTGTATAATGACAGAATTACTAAATAGTGTACGAAACGTATCATACGTTCTGATCGCAACGAGTGTTTTAAATAAGTCGATAGTTGAAATAAAGTTAAATAATATAAAAGATATGACGTAAACTTGTGTTATGGCACAGATATATTTAGAAGGACTCAGATCACAATACACTCCGAACGGTACTCTTAACCACATAACAATCTTGAAGAAGGACAATCGTTTTTTGTGGCGTCTTGTCAGAATGATTGCCATGATTCTTGTGCGTACCAAAATTCTTGAGTGTCGCTTGACCTGTTATTCAGTCACTGTGGTTTAAAGCGTACAAACATATCTCTCAATGTTCATTTGATCAGATATCGAAGTAGGTCGGCTTGCTATGTAATTTGTATTTTTTTATAAATACATAGCATGCATTGGCAGATATTGATATTATCCATAAAACCAGTTATTTTCGTGGCATGTATTTAAATACGATTTTGAACAGAGATTTGTTACAATATTTCGACGATTTTGTTCATTAAATCGTTTTATGCTTTCATCGTCATCATATCAGACTGTTCCTGTTTAAAAGTCTGTCCTGACGGGTGCTTCTGAATACATTCTTTTGCTCTCCTCGTCCAGTTATTCACCCGCCCTGTAGAAATCGTGGCGCCCTCGAGCAGGAAGGTCTCTCACATGTCGTACCTTCAGACGCGGTAGTTTCTCTCAAAGCTATTTGCTCCGCTACTCATGAAACTGTTCATGAGTGCGTTGGATGATGAAGACGGGTGGTGAGGACGTCTAATGTTGTAGCTGCTCTAATGGTGACTTTGAAAGAACCATTCTAAATATGCACTTCGCATACGGCTTAAATTAAAAAAGATTATTAATGACAGAAAGCGATCATTACTATCAGGCATGTTAAAGTTTTTTGAAAAAGACTAACGGTCGGGCGCTTTTATTATTCCCCTAAAAAAACTTTATGAGGAACATATCCCACTGACATCAGGTTATGTAGAGTCATGTGCGTTACGAACTAGGAGTAAACATTTTAACATTGATATTTTGACAGTATTTTGAAACAATGATTTACTGAGAATGATTGCGTATTAATGGTATTGTATGTCATTAAATGTAATAGACTAAAAAATATTTTGTTGTAGAGTAACTAAAGACACAAGCACATGAAGTTTTTTTTTGCCTCTGTATGCCTAGAATTAATAAATTATTGTGTTCACATGTAATTTTCTACCAGTGTACAATTAAGAGAATAAATAAATAAGTTTCGCGACTACCGCCATACCAATGAGATTTAAACTCCGTAAAATCTATATGGAATTTTGTGAAGCGAACAATAGCAGAGCGAAATGTGGAAAATGTTGGTAATATTATCGGAAACTTTGCACAAGAATTAATTACAAAAGCCATTTGCAAAAGTTGGAAACACTTACTGTGAAAAAGAAATGATATATGACGTCATCATCATCATCATCAGCCTATAGCACTCCACTGCTGGACATAGGCCTCTCCTGAGGGGTTACGCCCATAATCCCCACGCTGGGCATGCGGGGTGGGGATCGCAAAGCACAGTTTCTCGCACCGTCTACACTGCTGCCCGTCGGCGGCGGGCATTTAGCTGTGTCTAGGCAGACCGCGCCATACCGCGATATGCCAGCGCCGGGTTTAGTCGCCTCTTACGACACCCTGTATCCCGGCACGGGGTCGGGGGATGTATTCCTTCTCCGCCCCGACACGGATATATGAAAGAAATGACGTAAATAAAAGGAACTAATTATAAGTGTTAGCGAAAGTGGTGTAGCAAAAAGTTCATTCACGTTGGACCTTGAAGATCTAGACGATGAAGACAGTATGTACTAATTGTATCTCAAAATTATATATACTCTTATACCTATGATCCTATTATTTCATTCATTATTTATATTTAACATTTTGTCATAATATTACAAATATAAATGCATAAGCATTCCTCCTATTTTTCAGTTGTGCAAATATACAAAAAATCGTTACAGTGCCAAATTATGAAACATTTTACACGCAAATATTCTCAAACAGACACATATACTATCTACACAAATATTTAATATGCTTATCTTCATACGAAGAATATTTGATCATTCTTCAGAGAATTCTATTTGTGGTCGTTGAATAAAATTGTCTTGTGCGAGAAGGTGCTAATATGTGTTTCTCTATACAGACAGGTTAAAAGTGGAATTGTAGCAAAACAATGATATACGTTGAACAGAAACTGAATAAAGCAAAGATCAATCGGATGTTTATAGGGATGACATGTAAAGCCGTAAATTTCGGCGGACAAGCTTCTAGGAACTCCAGCGTGTCCAACAAAGTTTTTCGATAATTTGCATCTGCAAACAAACGACGAATATCAATTATAGGGACATAATGAACAATTAGACATCAATTATTTTTGGTATTTGAACCCAGGACCTCTCGATCGGTAGTCGCGCTTGCTACCACTCGACCAACGAGGCAGTCAATTACTAGAGGGTTATAATATTTTTAGCTTTAATTCTGTATCAGTGTTCGCATATAGGGCATGGCCAACCTTGTTCTTTTAATCTATCGCTTCACTGTCAAATGTCTAATTAACCTTATCTAATTTCCGTTTCCAAAATTTACTTATCTAAGTCTTCGTATCTGCTTTTCGAGAGCTCCTGGGTTGGCTCCCAGAGAGTTTTCTAACTTGACATTTCTACTAGCAGCTCGGAGTCTGAACTTGTGCCCTGTATGTGGCAATAGGCTTACTCCCTATTCCATGGTGGGACGTATAACTTAATTGGTGAAACGCGAGAGTATACTACACCCCTGTGCCCATTTATTTGAGGATTACAAGCATGAAGTTACGTTTTAAAGATCCATATTTAGCCCAGATAAGGTATTCGCAAATATATCTAGCGCTAGGCTTCCTTGTATTTATTATATTATTCCTTTATTTCCTTGTATTTATAAGAAATATTTACCAGAGCAAGCGAGGACCTCGTTTCCAATAATACATTTGATTACGTCAAACTCGTGTAAGACTAATTCCGCAAACATCAAGGTCACGCCAAGAATTACACTTTCCAGACCTATGTCCCCCAATGATGACGTCATTAGCGTATCATAATTCTAGAAAACAATAAAGCCAGCAATTATAACACATGCACGTAAGTATAGATTACATAGGCCTAGTAGAGTAGCAGAGTAGCTGCTGCGGTGACAAATTGATACATTGTAGATAATCACTAGTACATTTTTAGTTTATAATTGTCTTCCAAAACTATCTATGAAGAACTATATAAAATCATGGACGCTTAAATCATGATTTTCATTTCAGAACTGTTATGTGGCTCAGTAGTAACTGTAGCCTTAACATTAAGTGTTAAATCTCAATTGAAACTGACTGACTGGAAGAGCGCTGTAGGCAGTCCTAAATTTGTAGCAGCATTTACTATACTCGTGATATAAACCAACTAATACGCAAACACCTATGCAGCTGCTACTGCGAGGATAGAAAAATCGCAGAAAGACTTTTTGTAGAAGCAATGTGTAACCAGACGTGTTCACTACTTACTGAACGTAACAGCATCTCAATGTTGATGTAAATGTGACATATACATTTAAGCATGTAGAATACACACGTTACAGACATCTGAAATATTGATTAATTTTACAATTGAAAAGGTAATAAATGTGCAGTTCCGCAGTATCTATCTGAATCGTCAACAACTCAGAGATTACCGAAAGGCTGGCGCACCTAAGCCTGCGGAGGGACTTGGGCTCCCTCTGCAAGTTGTACGTAAGCGTAAACGTAACTGGTGAAACGTGGGAGTGTGTTACACTCCTCTGCATACTCCTTTCGAGAGATACAGGCATAATGTTACTACGACATGGGGTTCTTCAAGAAAAACGCAAAGAGAGCTCTACCAAAGCCGGAAAAGAATTGGCCACTCCTGGGATGTTGCAAATGTCCATAGGCAACGGTGACCACTTACTCGTACCATCAGGTAGCCCATCTGCCTGTTTGCCAGTTTAATTATTTAAAAAATCTATAAATCGAATGTTCACTAAACCGATTCTACAGTCATTTTAAATTTTTTTTCTATTATAGTTTTACCAGTCAGAATAAACCTCACAGAGAGCCTCAATGCAGATTACATTCGATGATACGAAATAATCAAGAAACTTATTACGGACTTCTTTGGTGTTTCGTTACAGTTCGCAAGACTCGTAATGGCCACGCACATAATCATTGGTTAAAAGCTACTCAAATATAAAAAAAAAATATTTTACCACTTTTTCAAATTGGAACTTACCAAAAAAGTAATCTGCAAGCACAAGTGCTGAACAGAGTACATTAAATTTTTGTATGCCTTCACGAACTTTTTGATAATGTTCATTTTCTGATGTGTTGGTTTCTTTTTCTCACATTCACTTAAGAATTTTCGAATGCTCTTTATTCGTTTGTAAAATAATTCAAATATCATCAACATTGACAAAATGCTCATGAAACTTGAAATCACTGCCCACAATCCCATTAATTTATAATGTATGACAAAACCCGTTTTACCGAAGGCCACAGACTGCGTCAAAAATTTAAAAAATAAAATTATTAAGGATATAATGAATGTGACTCCTACGTCACTATGCGTACAATGCCAGAACATGTTACTGCCAACTAATTGGACATCCGAATAAAATTTGATGAGCTGCTGATTTTTGTGATATAAATTCCATAACAGATGTGTAAAGAGTTCACTTATTAATATAGTTGAGAAATAACGATATTTAACCTCAACATGTTCTTTAATAAAGATGAAACATGAGGTTAAGCTTAATACAATGTAAGATATAATACAACATTTCGCTAAGGCGCAGATATATTCCGAAGGACTTAAGTCATAATACACTCCGAAAGGTACTCTTAACCACGTAACAATCCTGAATAAAGAAAATATTTTTATGTGATGTATTTTCATAAAGATCGCCATGATTCTATTTATTCTGGTCCGGTACCACAGTTCCCACTGAAGCTTCAGTCGTTACTATTATTCTGTATTAAGTAGACAAATAGTTATTTTAAAGGTCATTTGATCAGATAACGCAGTAGGTCAACTTCTACATAATTATTTTTTCCAAAGTACTATGCATTCATAGTTTATAATTAAGCAAATCATAGTTTATCATATATATTTAAAAACGATTCCGATCATAGTGTGATTTAATCTTCAGAAAAATCGTTTTACTTTTTTTTTAATGAAAGAGAGTTCTTTGAGGTAAATTCATGCGTGTGAATGTGGAGGAAATAAAAAAAGCATGGTACAATAATGTCACTATGTAAATGTAAAAGTTACATCACGCCTGTAATCCCCGAAAAGGTAGACAGAGGAGTGTAGTACACTCCCACGCTTCACCAGATACGCTTACGTCCTGCCATGGAATAAGTGGTGTGTCTATTGCCACACACCTGGCACAAATCCATACTCTGAGCCGCTACTAGAAATGTCTCCTAGGAAATTCTATATTTACAAAAATCTTATAGTACTATATATATCTTATATACAGGAAATCGTGTGAATGGAGTGTTGGGTAAGTTACCGAGTTGCCAATTTCTGAGCCAGAGAGCTCGATTGGCGATACACAACTCCGTACTTACTCCAATACTACTGTATGGGA